>OX608080.1:42921200-43092038 GCA_951509765.1 Sphenella marginata
AATGAACGATCGTCAGAAACAACCCTCATTGCAGGTACCCATTCGGGTACGGTCGTGGGACACGACCCATGTACACGCAGACTAACACTACCTGATACAGTGTCCAGACTATAAATACATGACAACGGATAGACAAAAATCAGAACGAAATAAAGCATTGAAGATGTCGCATCGACGAAACCGGTTTGCTACAAAACCAAAATTGACAAGGGACGACGGAAATTCGTTCCAATATGAATCTAATATCCACCCTGTCGGAAAACACAACAACCAAACAAACGAGTTAAAAAAAATTACCAAAAATTTCCAAGCAGTACACAACGCAGTAGTATTGAGTTATCAGAGAAAGTAACAATTAGATTGTACTTATACTTGTCAGGTGATAGTAAAAAGTGACGCTAATTTGGCAAAAAAGAATTGAAAAAGTTTAAAAGTAAAAGCCCGGTATGATGTTGAAAATAAAATGCTCAAGAAATATGTATTTTAATTTATTTCTTGACCATGAAATTGTCATAAATAGCCAAGAAATTTTGACGTTCCGTTTTGCATGTTGAATTATTACAATGTGCCGCTTTTTATATGAATTTCAATGTTATTTTATTATATTATATTTCTTATTCTTATTTTTCCGAAACTTCAGTTTTTCTTCAAGAAAACAAAACAAACAAGAAAAATAAATATTGTTTTGTACACGGCTAAAAGTTTTAGCCTAGATTTAAAACTATTTGGGGCTACATATTCACCTAGACCAGTATGTCCGCGTTCAAAGGGTTTTTTTTTAGAATTTCCAGTAAAATTAACTTCTTTAGACTAATTTCATTATTTTTGAATGAAAGTATGTGTAAATACAAAATAAAAATACTTCAACTCAAAGTTAAGAATTTTGTGGGAAATTCATGAAAATTCAAGAAAACTCGAAAAATTGTATTCAAAATTTCTAACTTTTTAGTAAAAATTCTTATATTTTTTTCGAGTATGCAGCTTTGTAGCCCGTTCAATTGAAGTGAACAAAGATACCAATCTTAAGCGGTTCGAAGAATTACTCGATTTTTGACAAATTTATAAGCGTAAAAAAATCTAAAAAATTTTACTAAAAAGTTAGAAGTTTTGATGAAAATTTTTCGAGTTTTCTTGATTTTTTATGAATTTTCCACAAAATTCTTAACTTTGAGTTGAAGTATTTTTATTTTGTATTTACACATACTTTCATTCAAAAATAATGAAATTAGTCTAAAGAAGTTAATTTTACTGGAAATTCTAAAAAAAACCCTTTGAACGCGGACATACTGGTCTAGGTGTATGACCAAACCTAATTTGGCTTAGAATTAAATTTACGCCGGTTGTCATAGAAATGCGCGTCATAAAAATTATTTTTTTAAATGCTGTTAACAATTTTTTATTTTTTAAAAAAATGTTAGGACTTGAACTGACTTGCCCCAAATCAGTGCGCAATCCTCTATTTACCGAGCTAGGGCGTACTCATGAATTTTGTGCGAAAAATACACATATTCGCTGTCTATACCAAATTTTTTTGTATTTTTGTTTATCCCAGTTAAGTTTTAAATCCAAACTGCAAAAGTCGAGAATTTTTGGAGGTAATTGAAAGGGTTTTTGTGTAAACCAATGACTGGTTTAAAATTTAGTATCACATTTTAAGCCGTGTAGAAAGAGAAAAATTCCAAATAAATAAAAGTATAAATATGTAATATGTAAAAATACAAATATGTGTGTATTTACAGGTAATTCTTATTTACTGATACTTTGGCCAAACCCCCCCCCCCCCCCCGAAATTTTTCTGGCTACGCGCTTGTCTGTGACCATAAACTAATCATCAAAGCCATATGTCCACAGTATGGAGGGGCTGCACAGGACTCATTCGTATGTGGCATTTGTATGTGGCTGCACAAGACTCATTTATTGGTGCCCAACCACCCTTTCTTGCTGAGGAAGAACGTGTCCTTCCGAGGGAGACTAGAGTCATGCTGGCTCAACTTCGGTCTGGATATTGCAATAGGCTGAACTCCTATTTGTCCAGACTGAACCCTACCATACCAAACACATGCCCTGCATGCGGTATGGCCCCCCACGACACGCAACATCTCTTTTCGTGTTCTTCGGAACATACTCTTCTAACTCCCTTATCACTTTGGTCCAACCCCGTTGAAACAGCGCGTTTCCTTGGACTTCCGTTAGAAGAGCCCGATGACAACTAGGAGTGTTCTGGCCCTTTGGGCAGGGCGAAGCACTGCTAACAACAACAACAACAACAACTCATTTGTATGCAAGGCCCCGAATGAGAGAATGGTAATGGAGCGATGGTATAACAACGGGGATACAAATTCGTGGCTACTAGGTGAACTATTAAATAGCAAAAATATAGTTACTCGATAATGTGTATACCTTAGGAGATTCTGGGTACCCTGTTGTTGTTGTAGCGCTACTTAGCCCTACCTAGGTAGTCAGTATCTTACCCAGTATTGTCATCAAACTCTTCTAAGGGAAGTCCTAGAAACCTAGCGGCTTCGACAGGGGTGGGCCAGAGGGATATGGGTGTTAGAGAGTAGGCTCGGATGAGCAGACAAAAAGATGGTTAGTAGTATGGGGGGACAAGCCGCATGCCGGACAAACATTAGGCAAGTCGGGGTTCAGTCTGGATATGTAAGAGTTTAACCTATTACAATATCCAGACCGGAGTTGGGCCAGCATCACCCTAGTCTCCCTAGGCAGCTCGCGCTCCTCTTCGGCAACGGGTGGTGTTGTTGCCTGAAGAACGGCGTTCACCGGGAGAGAGCCAACATAGGAATTTACCGAATTTGTGTGGATGAGGGTGAGGGCCTGCCGGTGCACCTTAGGATCAATCGGCGTGGAAATCAGGTGCCGGATCTCATCGTAGTGTTTGCGTAGATGGCTCCTTATGCTCCTGGGGGGCGGATCCTCGTTGATCAGGCGTCCGTTCGGATGCTGCGGTTTGCAACAGTTGAACAGGAATTGCCTGGTCAACATCTCGCTATGCTCTTCAACGGCGAGCATTTTCGCTTCATTATGTAAGTGATGCTCAGGAGACATAAGAAGACACACAGTGGCGGTACGAAGGGCGGTGTTTTGGCAGACCTGTAGCCTCGTCCAGTGTGTGTCAGCTAGCCCCGGCGACCATATAGGCGTCGCGTAGCTCAGTACCGGCTGGCCAATTGCTTTATATGTAGCTAGTAACGTTTCTTTGTCTTTACCCCATGTGCTGCCAGCTAGGGACTTGAGGATTTTGTTACGGCTTTGGACTTTATTGGCAATTGCGGTTACACGAGCGCCGTATTTGAACATGTTATCAAACGTCACCCCTAAGATTTTGGGGTGTGAGACAGTTGGTAGCTTGACACTATCAACGTAGACGTCTAATTCCATTCCCACGACAGCCGGTTCTACGTACCGGAATGACTCGGGGTTTCCCCGACCAAGGGCTGGTATTGCACTAACCCCCTGCCTAAACCGTCAGTTATCCTCCCCCCAATAATGTCATCCTCCGAGCAGCTCCTTGCAGCGGGACTGCTCAAGACTCTCCTGCTCCGGGCTGGTATTGAATCCAACCCCGGACCTAGAGAATGGATCTGCTGTGTATGCTGGAAGAAAATTTATATGAAACGTTCACATTCTGTACAATGCTCTAATTGTAGCAGATGGTTGCATCTAACTAGTTGCTCCGGACTAAATCCCTCTACTCATAGACCCGCTAGTTTTTATAAAACTTTTGTGGCCCCTTGCTGTTCACGTCCTATGACGTCCAGTGGCCGTCGTCGATCAAGTATCGCTCCGCCACATATGTCTGACTCTGTCACATCAGTCTCCACGACCAGCACTAACAATGCACATCAGCAAGTCGACCTTCCGAGCGGCCGCTCACGCCCACAGGCGTCACACAGCAGCTCACAGCTACTCCCTACGTAGCACTTCCCAAGTGGATTTGAGCAATGCTGAGCGTCCGCTCTCTCCCACCCCCTCGGTCAGCCCCTCTTCTTCCAGCATTAGCACGAGTATAAGCCACAACCATCAGCTCCTGGTCCCTTATACTACGTGCACTGTTTGTCGGTTAAGATTGTATACGCCGTTGGCATCAGTCAAGTGCAATAACTGCCTTGGCCTGTGTCACCTGCTCATATGCTCTGGACTCGCGAACAGGAACCTATGGACTGATACGTACGTTGCGCCATGCTGTCGAGCTACGCAACCTTCAACGTCGTCCGACTCCTCTCTACCTTCTGGTAACGCGATTCCTTCGACTTCAAGATTGCGCCGTAGTGCGCGACCCAGCCTATTACCACCTAGGCATACGCACCAGTCCTTGACCCCCAGCATAAACTCTGCTCCCCCTACACACTTCGGTATCCTGCAATTTAATTGCAACGGCCTAACCGGCAAAATTGTTGAAGTGACAAATTTAATGAAGCGACTGAACATCAAGATCGCGGCGATTCAGGAGACAAAGTTAGGTGGAAGGTCGTCTCTTTTGACCTGCAACGGGTACAATGTACACCGTTGTGACCGTGCGAGAGGGCTTGGGGGTGGTCTGGCATTCATCACGCATCAATCTGTGCAGTATCGTCTATTTGAGCCTGACATCGACCCGAGGGACACCACCTTAGAACGTCAAGGTATGGTTGTCCGGTCAGGCGATGTCGACCTTGAAATCATAAACATTTACGTACCTCCTGTCACCTGTTGTCCCAGGGATTACCACCCTGACATTCGTGCGTTACTCAGGGGCGAGAACCGCGTCATCCTTGGTGACTTCAACGCACACCACGACCTGTGGCACTCCAGCCTGCAGGCCGATGGTAGGGGACAGGAGCTGGCTGACCAAATAGATGATTCGACGTTCTGCACGGTAAATGGGGATGCCCCCACTAGAGTGGCGGTAAACTGCTCTAGCTCGCCAGACATCACCATAGTCAGCGCTGGACTAATAAACTGCGTTGACTGGCGACCGATGCTGACGCTTGCTTCAGACCACCTACCCATAGTGCTCTCAATCGATCGCCCCACCGACTTTGTCACCGCTGAGAAACGCACTTACACTAACTTCAATAAAGCCGAGTGGGAGGGTTTTCTCAACACCACAGAGAGCGCCTTCGCTGCTCTTCCTACCCCGTCTGACGTACGAGAAGGGGAAAAGGCGTTTCGTATGGCCCTAATTTCAGCCTCCCACCAACACATTCCGTCAGGTAGAATAAAGGAAGTGCTCCATTCTTCCCCGCAGAGGCAGTGGCCCTGGAAAATGAACGTGACCCTACGGATCCTCAAATAAGGGATCTTAATGCGGAAATCAGACGCTTAGTAGATCAACACAAACGCGCTAAGTGGGAAGAGCACCTAAGGTCTTGCAACCTCTCGGCTGGAGTTGGCAAATTATGGTCGACGGTGAAATCTTTGTCCAACCCGACTAAACCTAACGACAAAATATCCATCGCCTTCGGTGATAAGGTTCAGTCGAAGCCAAAAAGATGCGCGAGCGCCTTCTGCCGACAATTTGTAATGCATCCTACGTTGAACAAAGATATTCGCCGAGCCACCAGGGAAGCGCACAAACACAAAAACAGCGATGCGCCCATTGCCATCTTTTAAGTATGAAGATTTAATATCTTTGTTTATTAAAAGTGAATGAATGAATAAAAACGTTACAATATAAAAATGAGTTAGAGTAAAAAGAAAATAGATTGACAGAATGACAAGAAGCAACAGAGTTGCCAAAAGTATAGTAAAATAGATTTAGTGTTGCAGCGTCGCCACCCATTTCATACACAACATTCTTCCCTCCTCTGCGTGGCTACGGTGGTGAGAATGGAACCTTCATCTTCCTTTGTCTGGTGGATCGTCGTGGGGCTGCCGAAACTTCACTCGACCCCGGATCTCGTACCGGTGTGGAATGCGATGGCGGTGTGCCGTCTTGACTCATCGTAGTGTTGGACTCTCGACCTCGTACCGGTGTAGAAAGCAATGGCGGTGTGCCGCCTTGACTCATTGTAGTGTTGGGCGTCGCAAATCCCTCCAAATTTTCCTCCGACCCCAATGATATATTCTCTGGTGTTACCCTCGGTAACTCCATTTCTTGGTGTGATTCTATCGGTAGTTCCGGTTCTTCGGGAATATCTTCTCTACCAATTGAAGCTGACCCGTTCTCTTTGGTTGCCACCTTCGGAACATGATGGTTCCCTTCGGGTGGTACTTTATCGGGCCCAGCGTGTGACTTCCGTATTTGGTCTACATGCCTTTTTATTATTTTTCCATTGAATTGTATTTCATAGTGTAGATCTCCTAGACGGGCCTTAATTAACCCTCTGAGCCACTTAGCGATTCGCGGGTTTCCCGAGAGGAAATACACGTCTTGGTTTACCTCGAACTCTCTTCCCTTTCTTTTGGATTGCATGTACTGTTTTCCCTCGACTTTCCTGGAGATTTCTTCCGGCCGCACCAAGTCCAAACGTGTTCGCAGTTGCCGTCCCATAAATAACTGTGCTGGCGAGATGCCTGTTGTCGAATGCGGTGCATTTTTGTACTGTCTTAGAAACTCATTTACGTTTCGTTGCAAAGAATTATTGGTGGTACCCATTGCTTTTAAAGCGTTTTTAACCGTCTGCACGCTGCGCTCTGCTTGCCCATTAGTTGCCGGGTGATACGGTGCTGAGTATTTGTGATATTTAACACCGACTGAAGTCAGGAAATCGTTAAATTCTGCAGACGTGAAATTTGTTCCATTGTCAGAAACGACCGTTTGAGGAACACCATAAGCCCCAAACACTTCGTCGAGCAAAGAAATTGTAGCGGCCGCCGTGATTGATTTCGTGATTTTCACTTCTAGCCACTTGCTAAATGCATCCGCAATTATCAGCAGCATTTTCCCCTCGAACGGTCCCGCATAGTCAATGTGAATGCGCTCCCATGGCCCTTTGGGGTATTCCCAATGATGATCGCCGCTCTTCCCGGGCCTGTTTGCTTGCTTCGCGCATGATTCGCATTTTTTCGCCATATTCTCGATATCATTGTCAATGCCCGGCCAGTATATGAACGAGCGGGCGATTCCATTCATCTTGACGATTCCCAGATGGGATGTGTGTAAATTGTCAAGCAGTTTTTCTCTGTATTTTGGTGGAACAACGACGCGATGCTCGAACATCAAACACCCTGACGATAGCTTGTAATTCACTTCTGGGGATTTGTACCCTGTCCTCTTCAAGCATTGGCCCCTTTCGAGCAGTTTAATTATTTTACCCAGTTGCTCGTCTTTCCTCGATTCATTTGCAATCTGGTCCGCGCGTAATGGTAGTTGGCTGATTTGGCGAATCACAAACCTGTCAAACTCGTCGAATTCGTCTGGATTATCAGCACCTGCTTTTCGCACTTGTCCCACTTGTAGTTCCTGCGGCCGTCGAGGGTGGGCACGTGAAAGGTAGTCGGCGTTAGCATTTGCCTTAGAGGTTTTATACACAACTTCAAAGTTAAATCTACTCAGAAAATCTGCGTAATTCGCCATTCTGCTAATGCACAATATTGGTAGTGATTTGTCTGGTTGTAAAATTTGTGACAACGGTTTATGATCCGTGAATAATGTAAAATGCCGCGCGTATAAATATTTGAAAAATTTCTGAACTGCCCATAAGATTGCCAGTGCCTCTTTGTCCATTTGTGGGTATCGCTGCTCTGTCATGGTCAGTGTTCGACTTTCGTATGCAATAGGCCGTTCCGTTCCATTTTCCAAGCGGTGTGACAGTACCGCCCCCAGGCCTGTTTTACTTGCGTCCGTCGCCAGTAGTACCGGCAATGTAGGGTCATAGGGCATTAATACTTGTGGAGATACCAGCGCCTGTTTTAGGTAATCAAATGCTGCATTAGCCTCTTTGGACCAGTGGAAATTTTCGCATTTCAGGATCTCCCGCAATGGTCGTGCTCTCGTGGCCAGGTCCGGAACAAACGCACTATAGTATGTAGCTTTCCCTTCGTTGGTTTGGGAGCATTCCGTAACGCTTCAATGTGTTTATCTGATTTATGTATACCCTGCGCGTCAATGCGATGCCCTAAAAACTCAACCGACGGAGTTGCAAACACGCACTTTGATTTATTTAAACGTAACCCATTTTCTTTAATGCGATTTAGTGTCGTTGACAAAACCCTCAGCAGATCTTCGAAATCTTCCGCGAACACTAAAATGTCATCAAAGAAATTTAAAACGTTTGGCACCCCCTGCAGAACCGTCTCCATTTTTCTTTGCCAAATAGCCGGTATATTTGCTGCTCCATATACCGCACGGGTCGGCCGTACTAACCCGTGGGTAGCTGTATTTAATGTCAGGACGTTTGCGAACTCATCATCGATGGTAAGGTGTGTATATGCGTCAGTTATGTCCAAATGACAAAATATCTTCGCTCTTTTCATCTTGTTGAATAAGTCTTCTGCTTTGGGAATCGGATGTTCGTCAATAATCATTCTAGGATTAACCGTTGGCTTGTAATTGCCCGTGATGCGAATGTCTCCATTCTTTTTCGCGACTACATGTGTTGCTGAAGCCCACTCCGAATGCTCCACTCTCACATAAAACCCGGACTGAATTTTCCGATCTATCTCCCTGGCATACGCTTCTCTCAATGCCATTGGTATTTCACGAGCACGTGAGAAAATCGGTGTCGCTCCAGCCTTAAGCTTCACTTTTGCAGGCGGCCCGCTCAATTTACCCGCGGATGTATCAAATACTTCTTCGTAGCTTGCAAGGAGATGCCGTAAACGGTCTCGTTGGTTTACAGATAGTTTTGGCGTAGTTGAGCTAATGTGGTTTATTCGACTAGATGACGAAAATAGTTCAGTAAAGTTAATTTCTCGTGCGAATTGTGAAATCCATTCTCTGCCGCAAAGAGTATCAAAATCTCCTTGGACAACATACAGATTCAGACGGCGCGTAGTCTTCCCCATTGAGGCGGTTACCACAACCCTACCCATGCAGTTCACTCTATGCCCCGTATAGCTTGTAAACCGTCTATCTGTTTTTAATAACTTACAATTTGGTTTTATAGTGCGATATTCACTTCGACCATTTTCCTATCTACTGCCTTACATGTATTAATGCTGTTTAGCTTCTGAACTGGTTCGAGCTCATCCTCTGAAATCTGGTCTAGTTTTGCCTTGCATACTTTCGCGATGTGGCCCACTTTTCCACACGCAAAACATTTGGAGCTACTGAATTTGCAGTCTTTTCTGTTGTGTGGGCCCCCACCAGTGTTGCCATTTTAGCCGTTTTCCGGCTAGATCTAGCCGTTTTTTTTTCATTTAGCCGGGAAAATTTGAATCTAGCCGGTAGCCGGTTTTTAGCCGTTTTTTTATATTTTTTTAGCCGTTTTAGCCGTTTTTAGTTTTTTTGCCAATGTAACAAACAATTACATTTGAATGAATGGGAAGTCGTGGGTTCCACTGTAGAATTTTTGACACAAGTTCGGGAGTATAAAAATGCTTTAGGGGAAAATCCTTTTGCTGCTCTTGCTATATTTGTGTTTGAATTTTTAGTATTGCCTTTTTAGTATTGCCACCATGAAAAAACAAAGCAGCGTAATAGAATTACTGAAAAAATGCTAAATTCAATTTTGTATGTAAGATATGGACTCAAAAGGGAAAATAAGTGCTATCATGACTTCATAATAACTAAAGATCTCGTTACGCTTATGAATAACTCTAGCATTTATGAAAGTTCAGAGCAAGATATAGAAAATTGTGATATAGAAATATTGTAAAATGTATGTATATATGTACATTTCCCACAAATTTATAATTTTTTTTTTTTTCATTTTAGGCCATGAAAGTATATGTTATTTAAAATATATTCGTTACCTGATGCGTTATTTTATTGCGACTTTTCATTAAGTCACATTATTTTTAAAACAGTAAGCTCTGCTTAAAATTTTGCTCGTTGTACCTTTTATATAAGCACATCTATGTAATAGATATAACAAATATATGTAAATGTAAGCTTTATATTGAGGCTATTTTAAAAAATACAGATTTGAATTGTTGAACTATAACAGCTCTGTATATTAGGATGCAAAGCATCTGTATAAGAAACTTTTTTTATTGTTATGAAATTGGAGGCATTTTCTCAAGTAAACCTTAAAATTCATCTAAATTTTTTAAACAAAATTTTTGTTTAGAGTGAACTTTTATATTTAAGGCTAGATGAGAAACACTCCTTTACATTGTAAAATATTTATATCATTTGTTTTAATGACAAAACAACGAATAAAACATGTGAAAATTTGACTTAAAACTGTTAGCTTTAGCGGTACAAACAAAGAGTACAAATAACTTAATCACCCCTATTCTGCATTTCGACTTGGATCGAAAATTTCTCCGCTTGGCAACTTTGGTATTCTGCGTTTCAATTCCGCTACGTTCAACTTCGAAACTTCCAATTCTGCTAATTCTGCACTTCGATCGTAGCTCCGTTTTTCTACGTTGGAATTTTGTTGGCGTATAAATGCTTGTTTTTTATTTTGCAAACAATTTACGATTAATTCCCGCGATTTTTTGTTGAAATTCTTGAAATTTAAGTAAAACTCGTATGTAAAAGTTGTAAAACGCTCGCTATATTTTGTTTTTGTGCTCTAATGATGTTTTTTGATATGTTTGCAGGGTAATTGTTTGCGACTGGTGGCGAGTACTAATATTTGTCCAAAAATGTAGGGAGGGATATCAAAAGACGCTTTTCGATGCCAGGAATGTGAATCCGCCTACGGAGATCTAATATTTTTGGACGCGCATTAGCATCGGCACCGGTTGTAAACAATTACAAATTGGACTAGCATTCAAAACACCAAACAATATTACTAACAAAATTAAAACTAAGGTAATGGCTTTGACTTTGCCATTATATCCAAACGTGCATCGGCGGCCACTCCACAGCACCCACTCATACTCTGTAAACTTCTTTGTCAGTTCCGGGGCGGCCAATGTCTTCCTCCAGCGAAAAGTACCACCTGATGTCAGACTTAACACTGACATGTGTAATGTTTGCTCGGCGTATGGTGTGGCCCCACGATGCGACGCCAACCATCTGTGTACCTGGTCGGCAAAGCGCACTCTTCTAGCACTAGGTCTATGGAAAATACCAGCTACCTACTGACGATGTGGTAACATCCACCAACAGTGTCCTCTTGCTTTTTGTTGATCCTTCGTTGTCTGCTACAATCAGTCAATTGATCTATAAAATTTCACTCAATTTATTCAATAATGCTCAAACATATACAATTAAGTCTATAAATCATAATAAAGCTTTACTTTTATTTCAAAAGTAATAATTTGTGTAATTTAAATTGCTTTGTTATGTTTCAATTTCACACATTCCAAGGCAAACAGCTGACTTCGAAAAACTTATAGCTCTTCCTCTTTTTCTTTCGATCCAGGCGTAACTCAGAATGCATATTTACGATCCAAGCGGAGCGTAGAGCGGGAACGTAATTGTTATGCAGAATAGGGGTGAATATTATAAAATATTTATATTATATGTTTTCATGAAAAAAATCGAATAAAACGTGTGAAAAGTTGATTCAAAATTTTTAGCCGTTTTTTCGGCCAAAATTGGAATTTTTCTCGCCGAAATTATTTTTTTTAGCCGTGTTTAGCCGTTTTTTTTTCTCGATCTAGCCGGATTGCTCGAAAAAATTCTGGCAACACTGGCCCCCACACCCGTAGCAATTTTGTAATTTTTCTTTCGACTTCTTCGACGACTTCTCGGTCTGTGAATTTCTTTTTGTTTTGACTTGTTCGTATCCTAATTTATATGTTGGTTCAGTTGGTTCTACCAACTCTACACACTTAAGGTCCGCTGCTGCTCTTTGTGTTAATTCGATTGTATGCGCAATTTCATATGCTTCAGCAAAACTTTTTGGTTTTTTGCTTATCACCTCATTGCAAATATAGCGCGACTCCACGCCATACAGTAATTGCTCTGTTAGCATTCTATCTAAAAACTCGCCATACTCACAATACAGAGCGCCATCTTTTAGACGCAAAGCGAACTTGGCCATCGATTCCCCTTTTTCTTGCTTTATTTGCCTAAATTTGATACTTTCCGCGTACTTATCTCGCGAGCCATCAAAGTGGCGGATTAACAAGGTTTTAATTTCGTTGTAATTCAGTGATTCTGGCAGTTTTGGACTGGCAAGAATTTTTAACGCAGCGTTGAGCTCTGCCCCCATGTGTACACGTACGAATTTGTGCTGTTCGTTTTCTGGAACTTTACTCAGCTGTAAGGCCCAATCCACCCTTGTGAAATAATCCTGCACTGAGGATTTGTCTTCCGATTTGTATTCTGCAATATTGAACGACGGTGGTTTGGTTGCTGTCTGTTGATTTGCCGCACTATTTTGCGACGCCTCCGATACAGCCGCGCGAATTGCCCCTGCCAGTGAATCCAGCACATTCTTTAAATCTTCCGGTGTTAGGCTCATCTTTTAATCCTACTTCTTGACACCACTTATAAGTATGGAAATTTAATATCTTTGTTTATTAAAAGTGAATGAATTAATAAAAACGTTACAATATAAAAATGAGTTAGAGTAAAAAGAAAATAGATTGACAGAATGACAAGAAGCAACAGAGTTGCCAAAAGTATAGCAAAATAGATTTAGTGTTGCAGCGTCGCCACCCATTTCATACACAACACCATCTCCACAACAGAAGTTCATGAGGCTATTCGGAGATCCAAGAACACCAAATATATCGGCCCCGATGGCATTTCCATGCTGATGCTGAAACACCTCGGCGACGAAGGCATAAGATACCTCACACAAATTTTCAACCTTTCCCTTTCCACCTTTGTTATTCCTGAAAGATGGATACAAGCAAAGGTGGTCCCACTACTAAAGCCTGGCAAGCCAGCTGCCGTAGGGGAGTCATATCGCCCGATATCTCTCCTCTCGCCAGTAGTGAAAGTGTTGGAATCCACCTTGTTGCCGTACTTCACCGCAAACCTGCGGCTCGCCGAACATCAGCATGGATTTCGCAAAAATCACAGCACCACCACCGCGCTGAACGCCATAACCACTCAGATAGGGGACGGACTAAACCAAAAGCGTCCAAGCCACAGGACAGTGCTAGTTGCGCTTGACTTGAAAAAGAAAGACCTTGAAGATTCGTCCCTTCTTCCCTGTCTTAAACGTTGGACTGCCAACTATTTGAGTGGTCGTGAATCGTCGGTTGAGTTCAGAGGCGCAAGATCAAAACCCAGAATAGTTACAAGGGGTGCCACAGGGTGGTGTCCTATCCCCGTTCCTGTTCAACTATTATATATCGAAACTTGGCCCCCCCCCCACCAGAGGGTGTCTCGATCGTCTCTTACGCCGACGATTGTACGATTCTGGCAACAGGCCCCTCCGTAGAAGAACTCTGCTCTCGAATTAACTCATACCTCCCAGCCGTGTCCGAATTCTTCGCCGGGATTGTCACCGAATAAGTCCTCGGCCACCCTATTTACGACGTGGACAACGCAAGTATTCACATTGCGTTCAATGCAGTAAATGCATGCAGAGATGGTTGCATAGATCTGGATGCTCAGGGCTTAACCCTGCCATCGCCAGAACCCGTACTTTTTTTTTAGTACTTTTGAGGCACCATGTTGTTTGCGCGCAAGCGCGTCCCGCGGTTCTCGTCGCTCCGGCGCACACACACCGCACCTACCATCATCAAATGGCCACAACAGTGGCCCAGTATCCACGACCAGCAGCCTTGCTGCTCCCGCCTCACCTCAGTCACCACTCTCGTCCCCCCCTACTTCCAGCATGCACGTGGGTCAGGAACATAACCTCCTCGTACCTTTCACCACTCTTTCACTCTTTGTCGGCAAAGACTATATACGCCTGCGGCATCGGTTAAGTGCAATAACTGCCTTGGCCTGTGCCACATCCATATGTCCTCTGGGCTCGCAAACAGGAACCTTTGGACGGATGCATTCTTAGCCCCTTTCTGCAGTACTCAGCCGCCCTCCACGCCACTAAACATCGGCCAAGGCACGCTGAACCCTAGACTGCAACACAGCTTGGGACTAAGCCGTCCCTTACCCCCAGCATGCCTCCACCCTCCCTCCCGACACACTTCAAAATCCTACAGCTGAACTGCAACGGATTAGCTGGAAAGATCGCGGAGATAACAGACTTTATGAAGTCGAACAACATTAAACTGGCAGCCATTCAGGAGACCAAACTGAATGCTAACTCGGACTTACGTACTCGAGATGGGTACAATGTACATAGGAAAGACCGTCCCAGCGGTCATGGGGGCGGCCTTGCATTCATTACACACCATACTGTACAGTATAACCTATTTGCCCCTGACGTTGAACCCAGGGACTCTACCCTTGAATGCCAGGGCATAGCAGTCCGGACAGGCGACGTCGACCTGCGAGTGTTAAATATATACATTCCCCCTGTTACGTGCCGTCCCCGTGATTATCGCCCTGATATTAGTGCGTTGCTAAGGGGCCATAACTGCCTTATCCTAGGTGATTTCAACGCACGTCACTGTCAACCTATGCTTACACTGGCAGATATCAGAGGGCACGCACTCGCAGAGCAAATAGATAACTGTCAACCTATGCTTACACTGGCATCAGACCACCTACCCATCCTACTAAAAACACCGAACGACCGTCCGACTTCATAACGACAGAAAAACGAACGTACATCAACTTTAGTAAAGCAGACTGGGACCGCTTCGCGGACTTTACAGAGCACTCCTTCGCTGGCCTGTCCACACCGACGGACGTATGCAAAGGTGAGAAAGAGTTTCGCAAAGTCATCGATTCAGCCTCTGGGCGCTTCATCGCTGCTGGCAGAATCCTGGAAATTCGGCAATGGCAAGAGAACGTGACCAAGTGAGGCTCTTGAACCCCGCAGATCCAAGAATAAAGGATCTCAACGCAGAAATGCGTCGGACAGTCAATGATCATAAATTGAAAAAGTGGAAAGAACACCTAGAGTCATGCAACCTCTCCGGCGGTGTCGGCAAACTATGGTCGACAGTCAAGGCCCTATCCAACCCGACCAAATACAATGACAAGGTCGCCATTGCTTTCGGCGATAAAGTCAAATCGAACCCCAGGAAATGCGCGAGCGCACTCTGCCGGCAATTTATACTGCATTCTCCTGCGGATAGGGCTAAGAGAAAAGCCATTCGACTTGTGCACAAACACAAACACACAGCCGCGCCCATTGTCGTCTCCGCTGCAGAGGTTGTTGTTGTTGTTGTTGTTGTAACGCCACGTAGCCCTGCCTAGGTAGTCAGTATCTACCCAATATTGTCATCAGGCTCTTCTAACGGAAGTCCTAGAAACCTAGCGGCTTCGACAGGGGCGGACCAGAGGGATATGGGTGTTAGAAGAGTAGGCTCAGCTGAGCAGACGAAAAGGTGGTTAGTATTATGGGGGGACAAGCCACATGCCGGACAAACATTAGGCAAGTCGGGGTTCAGTCTGTATAGGTAAGAGTTTAACCTATTACAATATCCAGACCGGAGTTGGGCCAGCATCACTCTAGTCTCCCTAGGCAGCCCGCGCTCCTCTTCGGCAACGGGTGGAGTTGTTGCCTGAAGAACGGCGTTCGCTGGAATAGAGCTGACATAGGAATTAACCGAATCGGTGTGGATAAGGGTGAGGGCCTGCCGGTGCACCTTAGGATCAAACGGCGTGGAAATCAGGTGCCGGATCTCATCGAAGTGTTTGCGTAGGTGGCTTCTTATCCTCCTGGGGGGCGGATTTTCGTTGACCAGGCGTCCGTTCGGGTGCTGCGGTTTGCAACAGTTGAATAGGAATTGCCTGGTCAGCATTTCGCTATGCTCTTTAACGGCGAGCATTTTCGCTTCATTGTGAAGGTGGTGCTCAGGAGACATAAGAAGACACCCAGTGGCGGTTCGAAGGGCGGTATTCTGGCAGACCTGAAGCCTCGTCCAGTGTGTGTCAGCCAGCCCCGACGACCATATAGGCGTCGCGTAGCTCAGTACCGGCTGACCAATTGCTTTGTATGTAGCTAGTAACGTTTCTTTGTCTTTGCCCCAAGTGCTGCCAGCTAGCGACTTGAGGATTTTGTTACGGCTTTGGACTTTATTGACAACTAGCAGGGTACCCGGCGTTGCTCGGGATGTAAGTAGTTAGGGGGCCTTTCAAAATCAATAATATACTTTAAGATTTCATATTTATATACATACATAAAATATAGCTGACCCGGCAAACTTCGTTCTTCCCAAAATAGATTTTTTTATTAATTTTTCACTACTTCATTGTGCATACAACTTCAAAAATATAAAATTTTAGTATTCCGTTTAAGGCTACACGATACACAAAATTTTTAGTTTTCTGTCCCGGAGCATAAGTAAATAGCGAAAAAATTTTCCTACACGGGAACTATTGATATCATTAATCTCCTGATCAATTTTCAGGTCCTAACTTTAAACACTTTTACGATAACCCCACTTTTATGCGCGAAAATTGTTTTGATATCATTTAGCTCTATACCAATTTCCAGGTTCCTGCCTTAAATACTTTTGGAGATATTTAGCTTGAAAAATTAGTATGGGAGATGCCACGCCCCCATTTTCGTTAACCCCAATTTTTTTGGAGGTGGTAGGGATCGATCTCGTATAACCCTCACCAAATTTCAGTGGTGTAACCCGAATACTTCCACAGATACGGACAATGAAAAATTTTATTTGTGTGGGAGGTGCCACGCCCACACTGTCGTTATCCCCAGTTTTTTTTTGGAGGTGGTAGGGATCGATTCCATATAACCCCTAACCAAGTTTCAATGATCTAACCTAAATACTTCCAGAGATATCGACTAAGAAGTATTTCATTCGTATGGGAGGTGCCACGCCCACACTGTCGCTATCCCCAGTTTTTTTGGAGGTGGTAGGGATCGATTCCATATAATCTCTCACCAAATTTCAGTGGTCTAACCTAAATACTTCCAAAGATATCGACTAAGAAGTATTTCATTCGTATGGGAGGTGCCACGCCCCCTTTTTCGTTATCCCCAGTTTTTTTGGAGGTGGTAGGGATCGATTGCATATAACCCCTAACCAAGTTTCAATGATCTAACCTAAATACTTCCAGAGATATCGACTAAGAAGTATTTCATTCGTATGGGAGGTGCCACGCCCACACCGTCGTTATCCCCAGTTTTTTTTGGAGGTGGTAGGGATCGATTCCATATAACCCCTAACCAAATTTCAGTGGTCTAACCTAAATAGTTCCAGAGATATCGACTAAGAAGTATTTCATTCGTATGGGAGGTGCCACGCCCACTTTGTCGTTATCCCCAGTTTTTTTGGAGGTGGTAGGGATCGATTCCATATAATCTCTAACCAAATTTCAGTGGTCTAACCTAAATACTTTCAAAGATATCGACTAAGAAGTATTTCATTCGTATGGGAGGTGCCACGCCCCCTTTTTCGTTATCCCCAGTTTTTTTTGATGGTGGTAGGGATCGATCTCATATAATCTCTCACCAAATTTCAGTGGTCTAACCTAAATAGTTCCAGAGATATCGACTAAGAAGTATTTCATTCGTATGGGAGGTGCCACGCCCACTTTTTCGTTATACCCAGTTGTTTTGGAGGTGGTAGGGATCGATCCCATATAACCCCTTACCGAGTTTCAATGGTCTAACATAAATACTTCCGGAGATACGGACAATGAAAAATTCCATTTGTATGGGAGGTGCCACGCCCCCTATATATATCAAAATATTTTTTAGCCTGTGACCATCCCTGGAAGATGTACAGTGGGTGTGTAAAATTTGGTTACGATCGGTTTATAAGTTTAGGACGCAAGTCGATCTATACCTACATACATATATATTTACATAATTTGAATTTTATATATATAGATTGCGGTAACATGAGCGCCGTATTTGAACATGTTATCAAACGTTACCCCTAAGATTTTGGGGTGTGAGACAGTTGGTAGCTTAACACTATCAACGTAGACGTCTAATTCCATGTTCACTTGCGTTGTCCACGTCGTAAATAAGGTAGCCGAGGACTTATTCGGTGACAATGCCAGGTTTCTACCAGCGAAAAATTCCGACACGGCTGGGAGGTACGAGTTTATGCGAGAGCAGAGTTCTTCAACGGAGGGGCCCGTTGCCAGAATCGTACAATCATCGGCGTAAGAGACGATCGAGACACCCTCTGGTGGGGGGGGAAGTTTCGATACATAATAGTTAAATAGAAACGGGGATAGGACACCACCCTGTGGCACCCCTTGTTTAACTATTCTCTGTTTTGATCGGGCGCCTCTGAATTCTACCGACGATTGACGACCACTCAGATAATTGGCAGTCCAACGTTTAAGACAGGGGGGAAGGGACGAATCTTCCAGGTCTTTCAATAGTCGAGCATGATTGACCGTGTCAAAGGCTTTGGCCAAATCAAGCGCAACTAGCACTGTCCTGTGGTTTGGACGCTTTTGGTTTAGTCCGTCCCCTATCTGAGTGGTAATGGCGTTCAGCGCGGTGGTAGTTAGTGCTGTGGTTTTTGCGGAAACCATGCTGATGTTCGGCGAGTCGCAAATTAGCGGTGAAATATGGTAATAAGATGGATTACAACACTTTCACTATCGGGCGATATGACTCCCCTACGGCAGCTGGCTTGCCAGGCTTTAATAGTGGGACCACCTTTGCCTGTCTCCATCTTTCAGGAATGACAAAGGTGGACAAGGAAATGTTGAAAATGTGTGTTAAATATCTTATGCCTTCGTCGCCAAGCTGTTTTAGCATCAGCATGGAGATGCCATCGGGGCCTATGTACTTGGTGTTCTTAGATGCCTCTTGTACTTCGGTGCCTCTTGTACTTCGGTTGTGGAGATGGCAATGGGCGCATCGCTGTTTTTGGGTTTATGCGCTTCCCTGGTGGCTCGGCGAATTTCTTTGTCCAACGGAGGATGCATTACAAACTGTCGGCAGAAAGCGCTCCATCGTTTAGGTTTCGACTGAACCTTATCGCCGAAGGCGATGGATATTTTGTCGTTGGGTTTAGTCGGGTTGGACAAAGATTTCACCGTCGACCATAATTTGCCACCCTACTAAGCGTCTGATTTCCGCATTAAGATCCTTTATTTGAGGATCCGTAGGGTCGAGGCGTCTAATATGGTCACGTTCATTTGCCAGGGCCGCTGCCTATGCGGGGGAAGAATGGACGTACTTCCTTTATTCTACCTGACGGAATGTGTTGATGGGAGGCTGAAACTAGGGCCATAAGAAACGCCTTTTCCCCTTCTCGTACGTCAGACGGGGTGGGGAGAGCAGCGAAGGCGCTCTCTGTAGATGTTAATAAACTCTCCCAGTCGGCTTTGTTAAAGTTAACAAAGGTGCGATTGTCAGAAGTGACAAAGTCGGTGGGGCGATCGATAGAGAGCACAATGGGTAGGTGGTCCGAGGCAAGCGTCAGCATCGGTCGCCAGTCAACGCAGTTTATAAGACCTGCGCTGACTATTGTGATATCCGGCCAGCTAGAGCAGTTTACCGCCACTCTAGTGGGGGCATCCCCATTAACCGTGCAGAACGTCGAATCGTCTATTTGATCAGCCAGCTCCTGCCCCCTACCATCGGCCTGTAAGCTGGAGTGCCACAGGTCGTGGTGTGCGTTGAAGTCACCAAGGATAACGCGGTTCTCACCCCTGAGTAACGCACGAATGTCGGGGTGATAATCCCTGGGACATCAGGTGACAGGAGGTATATATACGTTTATGATTTCCAAGTCGATATCGCCTGACCGGACAACCATACCTTGACGTTCTAAGGTGGTGTCCCTCGGGTCGATGTCAGGCTCAAATAGACGATACTGCACAGATTGATGCGTGATGAATGCAAGACCACCCCCAAGCCCTCTCGCACGATCACAACGGTGTACATTGTACCCGTTGCAGGTCTGAAGAGTTGACCTTCCACCGAGCTTTGTCTCCTGAATAGCAGCGATCTTGATTTTGTGTCGCTTCATGAGGTTTGTAATCTCAACTATTTTGCCGGTTAACGGCCAATTAAATTGCAGGATTGCGAAGTGCGAAGGGGGAGCAGAGTTGATGCTGGGGGTCAGGGACTGATGCGCATGCCTAGGGCGTAGTAGGCTGGGTGGCGCACTACGACGCATTCTTGAAGTCGAAGGAATCGCGTTACCAGAAGGTAGAGGCGAATCAGATGACGTTGAAGGTTGCGTAGCTCGACAGCATGGCGCAACGTACGTATCAGTCCATAAGTTCCTGTTTGCGAGTCCAGAGCATATAAGCAGATGACACAGGCCAAGGCAGTTATTGCACTTGACCGATGCCAAAGGCGTGTATAATCTTAACCGACAAACAGTGCACGTAGTATAAGGGACCAGGAGCTGATGGTTGTGACTTATACTCGTGCTAATGCTGGAAGAAGAGGGGCTGACTGAGGGGGCGGGAGATAGCGGACGCTCAGCATTGCTCAAATCCACTTGGGAAGTGCTACGTAGAGAGGAGCTGTGAGCTGATGTGTGAGATGTCGACGACTGGGGGCGTGAGCGACCGCTAGGAAAGTCTACTTGCTGAGGTGCATTTGTAATGCTAGTCGTGGAGACTGAGGTGACAGAGTCAGACATATGTGGCGGAGCGATACTTGATCGACGACGGCCACGGGACGTCGTAGGACGTGAACAGCAAGGGGCCACAAAAGTTCTATAAAAACTAGCGGGCCTATGAGTAGAGGGATTTAGTCCGGAGCAACTTGTTGGGTGCAACCATCTATTGCAATTGGAGCATTGTACTGAATGTGAGGGTTTCACATAAATTTTCTTCCAGCATATACAGCAGATCCATTCTCTTGGTCCCGGGTTGGATTCAATACCAGCCCGGATCAGGAGTCTTGAGCAGTCCCGCTGCAAGGAGCTGCTCGGACAAACAGTGCACGTAGTATAAGGGACCAGGAGCTGATGGTTGTGACTTATACTCGTGCTAATGCTGGAAGAAGAGGGGCTGACTGAGGGGGCGGGAGATAGCGGACGCTCAGCATTGCTCAAATCCACTTGGGAAGTGCTACGTAGAGAGGAGCTGTGAGCTGATGTGTGAGATGTCGACGACTGGGGGCGTGAGCGACCGCTAGGAAAGTCTACTTGCTGAGGTGCATTTGTAATGCTAGTCGTGGAGACTGAGGTGACAGAGTCAGACATATGTGGCGGAGCGATACTTGATCGACGACGGCCACGGGACGTCGTAGGACGTGAACAGCAAGGGGCCACAAAAGTTCTATAAAAACTAGCGGGCCTATGAGTAGAGGGATTTAGTCCGGAGCAACTTGTTGGGTGCAACCATCTATTGCAATTGGAGCATTGTACTGAATGTGAGGGTTTCACATAAATTTTCTTCCAGCATATACAGCAGATCCATTCTCTTGGTCCCGGGTTGGATTCAATACCAGCCCGGATCAGGAGTCTTGAGCAGTCCCGCTGCAAGGAGCTGCTCGGAGGATGACATTATTGGGGGGAAGATAACTGACGGTTTAGGCAGGGCGGTAGCGAAATAACAGCCCTTGGTCGGGGAAACCCCGAGTCATTCTGGTATGTAGAACCGGCTGTCGTGGGAATGTGCTACCGAGCTTTGTCTCCTGAATCGCCGCGATCTTGATGTTGAGTCGTTTCATTAAATTTGTCACTTCAACAATTTTACCGGTTAGGCCGTTGCAATTAAATTTCAGGATACCGAAATGCGAGGGGGGGAGCAGAGTTGATGCAGGGGGTCAAGGACTGGTGCGTATGCCTAGGTGGTAATAGGCTGGGTCGCGCACTACGGCGCAATCTTGAAGTCGAAGGAATCGCGTTACCAGAAGGTAGAGGCGAGTCAGACGACGTTGAAGGTTGCGTAGCTCGACAGCACGGCGCAACGTACGTATCAGTCCATAGGTTACTGTTCGCGAGTCCAGAGCATATAAGCAGGTGACACAGGCCAAGGCAGTTATTGCACTTGACTGATGCCAACGGCGCGTATAATCCTTACCGACAAACAGTGCACGTAGTATAAGGGACCAGGAGCTGATGGTTGTGGCTTATACTCGTGCTGATGCTGGAAGAGGGGCTGACCGAGGCGGTGGGAGAGAGCGGACGCTCAGCATTGCTCAAATCCACTTGAGCAGTGCTACGTAGGGAGTAGCTGTGAGCTGCTGTGTGAGATGTTGACGCCTGGGGGCGTGAGCGGCCGCTCGGAAGGTCTACTTGCTGATGTGCATTATTAATGCTAGTCGTGGTGACTGATGTGACAGTGTCAGACATATGTGGCGGAGCGACACTTGATCGACGACGGCCACAGGACGTCGTAGGACGTGAACAGCAAGGGGCCACAAAAGTTCTATAAAAACTAGCGGGTCTGTGAGTAGAGGGATTTAGTCCGGAGCAACTAGTTAGGTGCAGCCATAGCTGACGGTTTAGGCAGGGGGGTAGTCAAATAACAGCCCTTGGTCC
This sequence comes from Sphenella marginata, assembly GCA_951509765.1. Lineage (NCBI taxonomy): Eukaryota > Metazoa > Arthropoda > Insecta > Diptera > Tephritidae > Sphenella > Sphenella marginata. The sequence continues at coordinate 42,943,686 of OX608080.1, forward strand.
GGGAAACCCCGAGTCATTCCGGTACGTAGAACCGGCTGTCGTGGGAATGAAGAGTCTCACTTGGTCACGTTCTCTTGCCATTGCCGCTGCTTCCGCAGGGAAATTCGGCCGAATTTCCGGGATTCAGCCAGCAGGGATGAAGCGGCCGGAGGCTGAATCGAGTACATTGCGAAACTCTTTCTCACCTTTGCGTACGTCCGTCGGTGTGGGTAGGTCAGCGAAGGACAGCTCTGTAAAGTCCGTGAAGCGGTCCCAGTCCGCTCTGTAAAGTCCGTGAAGCGGTCCCAGTCCGCTTTGCTAAAGTTAGTGTACGTCCACTTTTCTGTCGTTATGAAGTCGGACGGGCGTTCGATGTTTAGTAGGGTAGGTGGTCTGATGGTCTTGTCAGTTTACGTGGTTGATAAGGCCCGCACTTGAAATGGAGATGTCTGGCGAGCTGTGACAGTTACCTGCCACCCTAGTGGGGGCATCTCCATTCAGTGTACAGAATGCCGAATAGTCTATTTGCTCTACGAGTGCGTGCCTCTGCTGTCTGCTGGCAAGTGGGAGTGCCAGAGATCGTGATGTGCGCTGTAATCACCTAGGATGATGCAGTTATCGCCCCTTAGCAACGCTCTAATATCAGGGCGATAATCACGGGGACAGCACGTAACAGGGTGGATGTATATATTTATCACTGGCAGGCGACGTCGCCTGTCCGGACTGCTATGCCCTGGCATTCAAGGGTAGAGTCCCTTGGGTCAATGTCCGGGCAAATAGGTTATACTGTACAGTATGGTGTGTGATAAATGCAAGGCCGCCCCCACGACCGCTGGGACGGGATTTCCTGTGCACATTGTACCCATCGCGAGTACGCAAGTCCGAGTTAGCGTTCTGTTTGGTCTCCTGAATGGCGGCCAGTTTAATGTTGTTCGACTTCATAAAGTCTGTTATCTCCGCGATCTTTCGAGTTAATCCGTTGCAGTTCAGCTGTAGGATTTTGAAGTGTGTCGGGAGGGAGGGTGAAGGCACGCTGGAGGTAAGGGACGGCTTAGTCCCAAGCTGTGTTGCAGTCTAGGGTTCAGCGTGCCTTGGCCGATGTTTAGTGGCGTGGAGGGCACATATAGATGTGGCATAGGCCAAGGCAGTTATTGCACTTAACCGATGCCGCCGGCGTATATAATCTTTGCCGACAGACAGTGCCCGTGGTGAAAGGTCCGAGGAGGTCATGATCCTGACCCACGTGCATGCTGGAAGTAGGGAGGGACGAGAGTGGGGACTGAGGAAAAGCGGGAGCAGCAAAGCTGCTGGTCGTGGAGACCGGGCCACTGTTGTACCCATGTGATGATGGTAGGTGCGGTGTGTGTACGCCTGAGCGACGAGAACCGAGGGAAGCACTTGCGCGCGAACAACATGGTGCCTCAAAAGTACGGGTTCTAGGGATGGCAGGGTTAAGCCCTGAGCATCCAGATCTGTAAAGCCATCTCTTGCATTTACTGCATTGAACGCAATGTGAACGTTTGACGTATATTTTCTTCCAGCAGACGCAGCAGATCCAGTCTCTTGGTCCGGGGTTGGATTCGATACCAGCCCGCAACAAGAGATATTGGAGCAACCCTGATGCAAGGGATTGCTCCGGGGGTGACAATAGAGGAGTGGTACGGGCCAAATTGGACAGGGATACACTGTCCGGGTAAAACCCGGGTCGGTAATCGTTGTAATCACATATCACTGAACTAAAATATTTCTTTTCCGGTTTCGGATTCTTGTTACAGAGGTCAAAACGCGTTTTTGGTACCTCTCTCGATATTTTTGGTGGTGTATTAGCAGTTACGTACGGTTGTAAAGAATTACACATGTTTTTTATGTGCAGAACACCTTTCCGCTTAGGCGGCCTTCGGCCGCGCTTCAAAAAATAACCCTGGCCTACGCCATTCCAATCCGGGTGGTTGCCCTGAACGGTGGCAACATGCCACCATTCCCACACTTTTCTCACAGTGTAATTTGTGATTACAACAACCACATGAATATGACAGAAAATTGTGAACTTTGATTGCAAATATCTCGCAAACTACTAAAAATATTGGTTAAGCGGAGTTATATTCATTCTCCTGGGACCAAAGCGCGTCTCCTGATACACATCCCAACATTTTTGGTTGCCCATTAGCGCTCGGGGTATTTGTTTCCTTTGGCACTCAACTACTAATAAATTAGCTAAAAATATGATAGGGGTGTCAAAAAACGCGTTTTGACCTCAGTATCAATTTCATTTTTTTGTTCCAGTGAAGAGATATTTGCAATCAAAGTTCAGAATTTTCTGTCATTTTCATGTGAGAAAAGAGGACATCACCGTGGTGGTAGCCACGGCTATGGCACACACCCGGAGTTGGAATGGCGTAGCCCAGGGTTATTTTTTGAAGCGCGACCGAAGGCCGCCTACTCGGAAAGGTGTTCTGCACATAAAAAACATGGATCGGGCCCCGAATTGGGGATCTGACCCGGTTTTCGGTTTTTCACTAATAACTTTTCACTGGAACAAAAAAATGAAATTTCGACTTCGGATCATTGATCCTGAGGTCAAAACGCGTCTTTTGATAACCCTATCATATTTTTAACTAATTTATTAGTAGTTGAGTGCCAAAGGAAACAAATACCATATTTTTAACTAATTTATTAGTAGATGAGTGCCAAAGGAAACAAATACCCAAAAATATCCTGAATTAAACAAAAACTCAAAATTTCGCTTTCGGATTATTGATACTGAGGTCAAAACCCTTTAAATATCCATAAATATAGTAAGCTCTCTTCTCAGGTCGTCCGTTTCAAAAGCAGTACACAAAACACTAGAACACACAAGGCTGCTGGTTATATTTTACGTCTTACCACAAAAAGTACACAATTGATTAAAATATGTTTATTGAGTTAACACCATTTTATTTAGTATCATTCAAGATACGCTCAAGGACGAGAAGCGCAGCTAAATGAGAATGCATTCCTAAACATCGACTTGAATGTTGCGGTACTAAATCACGTCACACTAAAGACCACGTATTTGTTAATTACAGAGTTGGACTGTAAGAAAAAACCATTCATAAGCCAGTAAAGAAGTTTCACAATTATTTACGGTTAAGCTTCATATCGGCTTAGGATTACTGCTAATATTTTCGTTCTTCAGTTGTATTTCTACCGTTTCTACTTGAGAAAAAAAGAGAACAAGAAAATAATGGTGACATCCTAGCCAGCCACACTTTACAAAACTTTTTTTAAGCTTGTACGCATCTGCACTGAGCAAAAACTTGCCTCTATAGCTGTGTGCCAATCGGTTGAAAATAGCAAAATTTTGACAGTCCGGCAGAAAATTCTGACATTTTTTGGGGTGAATACCCCATGGGGCTAGGTAAAATTGTGACAAATGTGAATGTGTACACATGTATGCATTCGGTACTAGCCCCATGGGGCTAGGTAAAATTGTGACAACTGTGAATGTGTACACATGTGTGCATTCGGTACTGCCACTCACATTATTTCAGGTAATGGTGCAGTTTAGGGGGCCCACCCAAAACTAGACCAAAAAAGTCGAGTGGGGTGTCAAAGCCAAAAATATCGAATATAATGGCAGAAAAATACGTAAATTTACATTTCATTCACAGAATGTATGCTTCCGCATGTGCTTTTCTTAGATGTCAAAATTTACAACTGTCAAAATTTCCCATTTCATTTGGCACAGCAAAATGGAAAATATTTGTACACCATAGAAAATTTGTTCACCTCATTTTTCCTCTGAGTAAAAAGTTATCGATTGGCACACAGCCTCCGGGAGAAAATTCTAACATTTATTGTGGTGAATACGAATGTCAAAATTTTGACAACTGTGATTGTGTACAGATATGGAAGAGTTGTTAGATGGTAGTCAAAAAGAGTGTATTATAGGAGGAGACTTTAATATTGATTGGATGAAGGAAGATGATTGTTATACCAGGAGGTTGAAGTCTTGTCTTAAAACTTTATATAAAGCTGAGTCTAAACAAATTAATAGTCTTATAATTAATAATGTACAGGTGTATGATCCAGATGAAATATCTAATGAGTTGAATCAGTTTTTTGTCTATAGTGTAGAGGAAATAGTTGGCAGTATATCCAGTGGAAATATCCTTGAATTGGAAATAAGAGCCGATAATGTTTCATTATGTGGGTTTCCAGAAGTAGATAAAGAAGCTGTTGAGAAAATAATAAAAAATTTGAAAAATACGAAAGGTTCAGATGGTATCAGTTGTGAATCGATTAAAAGCTTGTGGGATGTGGTGGGTGATGAAGTGACTAGTATTGTTCAACAGTCACTTGCGCAAAAGAATATGCCAAAAGCACTAAAAACTTCAGTGGTAGTGCCAATCGCCAAAATCAAAGGGCGTGGAAATTGTAATACCCTTGATAGAAAAGGTTATTGAAACTGTGGTGCATGAGACATTATTAAAATACATATCAGCAAATAGGTTACTTACAAAGCACCAATCGGGCTTTAGAGAGAAACATAGTACGGAGTCGGCTTTACAACTTGTTATCGAAAATTGGGTTAGGGCAACGGATAGAGGCGAAGGCGTTTTAGCAGTTTTTTTTAGACTACAAAAGAGCTTTTGAAACAATAAATAGAAATTTGTTGTTAAAAAAGTTAAGAGAAAGGTATAACATCACTGGATGTGTTTATGAGTGGATAAACGACTACTTAAGCGGGAGATTTCAAACTGTAAGATTTAATAATAGAGTTTCCAATGAGTTAGAAATAAAACGTGGTGTCCCCCAAGGAAGTAAATTAGGACCGTTGTTGCTTATACTATATATAAACGATTTACCAAAAATATTGCGGCATTGCGAAGTTCATATGTTTGCAGATGATACATTGATTTATTTATGTACAAGAGTTGTGTAGAAAGGTTAATAGTGATTTAGCTGCAGTTTGTGATTGGCTTTGCCATGAATCAATTATGCGTTAATGTGCAGAAAACAAAATGTATGGCATTAGGAAAGCGTAGGTTTAGAGAGGGTATAGAAATGGGATCAGTTATGCTTATGGGATCGCCATTGGAATGGGTGCCGCGTTATAAGTACCTGGGGGTGATTCTTGATGGCAACTTGAGTTTTAAAGACCACATTGAATATATAAATTCTAAAATGGCTAAGAAAGTTAACTTGTTGTATAGATTGAGAAAAACTATGTCCAAAGCAGGAAAAATTACGCTTTTTAAAATGATTTTGGTTCCTCACATAAAGTATTGCTCTACAGTACTCTCAATGGCAAGTAAAAATGATATATATAAATTACAAAAAAATTTTAATAAAGGGATGAGAGCAGTATTGAACAAAAGGCGTAGTGAAAATGTTAATGGTATGTTAAGTGAGTTAGGATATTTATACGTAGAGAATGAAGTCTTAAGGGATGTGTTAACTTTTATTTATAGAGTGGAAAATGGTCTGCTTCCAGAGTATTTGGAATCGTTAGTTAGAAGAAACTCAGATGTGCATCAGTACCTAACTAGACAAGCTAATCAGTTTCACCTGGAACCTGTGCGTACAAATAGGGGCTTAAATTCAGTTTTTAATAAAGGACTTGCAGCATATAATGCTGTACCTGATGATATTAAACATGCGAGAACTGTCGGATTGTTTAGAGAAAAGGTTGGTCTATGGTTAGGTACTGATGTAATAAATTGAGCTATAAGTTGATTTATTATAATTGTATAAGTACCTAATGAAATAAACAGACTGAAATTGAAAACTAAGTGTAGGATACATAGTTGAAATAAAAATTAATTAAATTTATGTATATATATATATATATATATATATATATATATATATGTATGTATACAGCTGACTGTTAAATAGATATACATATTTTTTTCTAAGTAAATAATAATTGTTTAAGATTACCTGTATTAGCCGTAGGCTATTTTATTATAAATAAATAAAAAAATATGCATTCGGTATTGTCACTCATATTATTTCAAATGAATTCATATGCCAATACGTTATTAAACGGTAAAATATAATTTAAAGCAAAAAATATCAAATATAATGGCAGAAAATACGTGAATTTACATTTCATTCACAGAATATTGGCTTTCGCATGTGCTTTTCTCAGATGTCAAAATTTACAACTGTCAAAATTTCCCATTTCAAAAAATATTTGTACACCATAGAAAATTTGTTCACCTCATTTTTCCTCTGAGTTAAGTCGGGTTCAGAGGTGACGTATCGGTAACCTTATAAAACAGCTGATTCGACCAACCTTATGAGAAACAATGTAATCGATTATTGGTCTACTATCTGTAACGTAACCTCGCCGACCAAATGCATGTTGGTTTTTCTCTTACGTTAAGGATACGACTACAGCGATACGACTACTGCACCAATGTACCGGCCTTAAAATGTTACCGATTGGCACACAGCCTATGTCATAATATATTGTGGCGAATATTACAATCAACTCAAAAATACTAGCACCACTTTATCAACACAACAGGGATAGCGAGGTCGTAACGGCTGTCATTTAGAAAGGGATCCAAAGAATTTTGCAATAAAAGTGGTATCAAATGAAAGAGGTAAATCTCCTGATCACAGATATAATTTTGCAATACTTTCTGCAAAAACTCGCAATTAAATAAATCAACTCGCACTTCCTTTTTTTATTTTATTACACACTTGTGCTACCACATCTACAAAAAAAAAGGTGCCTTACTATATTGACCACATTCATTCACATATGCATAGAATAGTAATAGGGATTTGTGGGTCATAACCCCAATTATTTTATTTATTTCGCAATTGCAAAAATAGAATTCATAATAAAAAGTTAAAATTTGGAATTAACCTATAACAATATCCAGACCGGAGTTGGGCCAGCATCTGCCTTGTCTCCCTAGGCAGTTCGCGCTCCTCTTCGGCAACGGGCTGTGTTCTAGCGACTTGAGGATTTTGTTACGGCTTTGGACTTTATTGGCAATTGCGGTTACACGAGCGCCGTATTTGAACATTATCAGCCCAATTCTAAACGAAATATCCGCACGGATTTTTCCGCTTCTCCTTATTCCCTTATTCTGAACTTAAAATCCTCACGTATTTCTTCGCTTCTCACTCTTCGCCTATTCTAAACGATGTTCGAAAAAACGGAAAGCGGTTTGGCGAGTAAAGTAGGTATCATAAATGAAAAGAAACGGGAGAATACACAACAGTTTTTCGGGAGATATTTCACCAGCCAATTTACAGTGAACGCTGAACAAAATGTAAGAAAATTTATCTTTTAATAATTAAAAACGATGTTACACGCCCCCTCAGCCTCTGCACCTAAGATGGGCTTGCAATGCTTGTTTGGCATAAGAGGCGTGTGCACTGGCATTGTTTCGGGAGCTTCAGCCTGGGGAGGGTTCTAAACACTCATACCAAACCAAGCCAACATCTGTCAGCTTAGGGGGCCTAACAAGAACAAAACTTTGCACACGTATGAAACTTACCCAACAGCATGAGACCTACAACCTGCACCTGGAAAACCCCATACCTGGCAGCGCGCATAAACGATGAACGGCTGCCCTTAACCCACCCTACCATGGCTCTAAGATGTTAATAGAGCCCCAATCTGCCCGCCCACACCCACTACGGAATCAGACCAAAGATATTAAATTAAAGATCCATTTACAATTTTTATTTATACTTCAACTCATTACTATGCAATAATGTATACTTATTCGAACTTAACAAAAAAAAAGGTTTAAGTATCTCTAAGCTACTTAAGATAGTCTTTACAACTTTTCTTAGCGGGTATTGTGATCAGCTGACCAAAACTAACCTATCTCAACAATTATGTATTTAAATCTTTACCTATATGGTCAACGACCTTGCCGCTCCCGAAGAACTGGAGCATTCAAAAAGTAAAGAAATAGAAAAAAGAATAAAGAGGCAAAAAAAATTACAACTCTAGCTCTCTTGTCTTTGTACACTAGAGCTCTCAATAATCCAATGCCAAAAAAAAAAACTATTGATACCAAAAAAAAACCACAGAGGAGAGGCCTATGCATATATACATATATATGTATGAACTTATGTGCAAACTTAGTGCAGGCAAACAAAAATAAAACAAATCGGCTGCATCTACGTGCATACATAAGTAATATGTATGTAAGTACATGTGGGACTAGGCACCTTCTCTAGTTGAATTAAAAGTGGTTGGATAAAATGAATTAAGTTCACTTACATGTTTTGTTGTTAAGTTACCATTTACTTAGTCCAACGCTGTCCCACGAAGCGAAGAAGGCCTTCCTTGCTCTGGTACGTTGCTGCTGTCTGTGCTAACCGTAGATTGCTCCTATGTATCATTAAGGCAAGTTATCTTTAAACATTTCATTCATTCATTCATTCATTTATTGAAAGATATTAGTACAATAAGATCTATGATCTTTTATAGTACAACAAAACTTAAATGTAAACAAAGGTAATAACAAGAACATTGCAACAAATATATAACAGTAAAAATAAAAAATAATGGTAGAGTAATTAAAATTAGTAGATAAGATAAATAGATTTCAAAAAATAAGACAGTGAATATACTCGCGTTTATTGACTAGAAGGCAGGTAACTTTAAATGGCGAACTAAAATACATACTTATAATTAACGGAAGTACTTATAAAGAACGGTCTTAAAATTGCTTTTACTCAGGCTACTACGAATAGATGATGGAATAGAGTTCCATATACGGATAGCATTGACGAAGAACAGGCGTGAAGATGCCAAGTAGTTGTAGGTTGGTATCATCAAATCATTAGATCGAGCAGACCGGGGGAAAACCAGTTTATCATATAAATAGCTGGGCTCTTTATATACCATCAGTCGGTAAAGAAAAATACAATTTCTAGCTTTGAGGTAATCCGAAATCTGACATCCTAATAAGCTTGATCTCCAATCAGATATATGGTCGTACTTAGCTATCCCAAACACATAACGTGTAACGTGGTTAAAGACTACATCAATTTTGTGAGCTGACTGAGAACTCATTTTACTATAGACCAGGTCAGAGTAGCAAATGATTGGCATAATTAATTGAATAGCTAGCTTTCTTCTTATATTGATTGGTGTGTAAATCGAAGACATGTGCAAGTTTCGTAGAACATTGTAAACTTTACCAACCACCGAGTTAACATGATCATCGCAAGTTAAGGTTGAGTTAATTATGAACCCAAGGTTGGTTACCTTGGAAACGAGTTTTAAAGGTTTATCGGCAATGTATAAAGTAGGAATATTTAATAAACTTATCCTTTTTTTAGCTATGGGTAGCACATATGATTTATCGCTGTTAAGACATAAGTCATTTTTCATCGCCCAGTCATAGATAGATGCTAAGTCATTATTTAACTTCGAACAGATTACGCTTACCTCTTCGTGGTTTCCGGATAAGTACAACTGGACATCGTCAGCATAGGCGTGCATTTGTGCATGCTTACAGACATAAAATATATCGTTTATGAACATACTAAATAGCAATGGCCCAAGTATCGATCCTTGGGGAACCCCAGAAAGTAGTGGTTTTAGACCAGAAGTTTCGGAGCCAATTTTGACACGTTGATATCTACCCGTTAAATAGCTCCGCATAAGCAGCGTTGCGGAGTCACCAAAACCAAAGTAATTTTTCAATTTCATGCAAAGCAAGTCACAATTAACAGAGTCAAAGGCTTTCGAGAAGTCAAGTAAACATAATAAACTAAGTTGGTGTTTGTCAAAAGGTACTCTAATATCGTCTAAAATTTTTAAGACAGCCGTAGAGCAACTGCGCTTTGGTCTGAAGCCAGACTGATAAGTGGACAACAAGTCAAAGGTATCGATATGAGAGTGAATTTGCTCGGACAACAACATCTCGAAGACCTTTGAGAGAGCTGGCAAAATGCTAATCGGTCGAAAATCACTGGGAGTGTTGGCAGACTTGTTTTTCGCAATAGGTCGCACAGTGGCAATTTTCCACTTATCAGGGAAGCATGAGGTTGTAATACTGTGATTAAGGACATGTGATCCATAAAAAATCTTTCGACCTAAGTTCGGGAAGCGGTGGGGCTATTTCGCCGTCCGCCACTGTACGTATGAAAAGCGAAGGTCGCATAAAAAGGGATTATGGATTGGTCACCATCGACGTGGGCGTGAATAAGAAAATGCAGAGAGCTAAGCTCTTTGGTAAAAGCAAAGAATAACTAAGAGATTATGACGTGCTAATAAGAGGATCACCAAACTTTGCAAAGATCAACTTTTGACTGTGGTGGTGGTTTGGGTTGAGAGTGAGAAACTATGGGAGGAAAGAACGCAAAAAATGTTAACTGATAACATGTTGTGGAACTAGGTCAGCTTTGGACACTTATCACCTGGTATGCTATGTATGTAGATATGTATGTACAAGGCAAACTAATTATTCATGCAAATTAAAAATTTAAATCTTTTAGGTAATTATGACAAAGGTAGGTATTAAGATATGATTAAATCCCTATTTACAGGGGGCTAAAATGTATCTAAAGGTACATAAGTACTAAGTTAAAAATTCATTTTTGTTTTTCTTCCTTTAAAGTTAAGCCTAGGTATGAATGTATGTATGTATATCTACATATATGTATGCGGATAGAAAAATGTACATACATAAAAGCAACTTAATTTATATTACAGATTTTACATTTGACTTCTTTTTTTTTCTTTTTAGGTTATGACAAATTTTTGGGTTGAATTCATGTTTTTTTTTCAGCTTCTAGCGATCCCAAATCGCTAGAACTTATCGATACGGTGGAAAACCGCCTTTTCCACTGGCTTACATTCTAGCCTTTTCTGTTTTATTAAAATTGAAAAGCTGAAACTTTAGATATGGAAAAATAAAAATAGGGAATTTCCTCGAATTTGGGCTTTGTATGGATAAGTGATAAGGCTTCGCATTGGGTGCATATGGTCAGATTCGGTCACATTTGCCGGCATACATTAGGGGCGTTATTTGTGGGCATTCATTCAGGAGATTTGTTCCGGCCGCAACAACACTTTTGCACACGTTATTCAGGCTGCGCTTGGAGGGCATTAGTTAGCTAGTCTAAAAGAGGGGTTTCACTTTAGACACTTTCAGCACAAAACAAAACTTTGATTTGAGTTCTACAGCATTTCTTACCGATTTCTTTAATTTGGGCTCAATTTGATGGCGGGGAATGTAGTGATGAAGTGAGTTTGTTAAATTAGCACTCGCGATCTTTCTTAACTTTTCGAGTTAAATGGGATACTTGGTTTACAAACTACACTTCCACACTACGATCTGCTAAGTACGATGGTTCTTCAGGAAAAGAACGATTTTCGCGCCTGATATAAGGCCGAGACCCATGAGGTAGTAATTGACATATAGATTATCGATAATTATCGTACCGAAAATCATATGTTCGAACTGATGATTGAAGGATGTTAAGCTTAAAACAGTGTTGGGGACTACCGGGTGTTCGGTATGAAAATTTAGAAGCAAGCTAAAGTAGAAAAATTAAAAAAAAAAATTAAGGGAAAACTGTGTTTATGTGATGGTGACTAAGGTGTATGCATGTACCCACGGTACATATACCCCCCACCTAGAGTGTTGGTGCGGTCGGTAACTTGCCTCTATCTTTTTGGATATCCTTTTGGTTGTAAATCGCACGCTTCCCTGTATTAACGTCCTCTAACTCATATAGGCAATTGCCTTTTCGTGCAACAACTTTAGCTTTTAGGAATTTTGGCGCAAGCTTGGCACAGAATTTTTTTGTGGCATTGCTTAGATCAAAATTTCTACGATACACGCTATCGCCTACTTTAAAATTTTCCGCGGAACTTCGCAAGTTATATCTTTTCGCCGAACTTTCGAAAGCTGTTTTCATATGGTCACCAATTGATTTCCGTATTAATGCAAGCTTGTCTGTTCTATCAAGGATATTACCATCTAGGGACCGTAGTTTCCGTAGTAGCGCATACTCGTCACCATGCGACGTCATTTGCTGACCGAAAAGGGCATAATACGGAGTACAACCTATTGACTGGTGAAATGAACTTCTCAATGCCTCGGCAATGCTGGCTAAGTGCTTGTCCCACAGGGCCTGGTCATCCTCCAAGTAGGCTCTTATGCCCGCAATTATAGACCTGTTAACTCGCTCGCTTGCATTTGCTTGAGGGCTATACAATGCGGTATAAACATGCTTGATGCCCCGTTCAGAAAGTAAATTGTTGAACTGAGATGATTTAAATTGTTTCCCGTTGTCACTTAAAATGATTTCTGGTGTTCCAAAAATGCTAAAAACATTTTCCTTTAGAAAATCACAGATGCCTGTGGCATTGAAATTTTTCACCGTTTTAACTAAAGGAAACTTAGTATAGTGGTCTAAAACAATAAAAATTCCTATGTTCCCTTGCTTTGAACGGGGATAAGGGCCTAAGAAATCGACATAGAGTTTTTGGAAGGGACGCTGTACACCGTTCAGCGCGGACATAGGGGATCGAAGCGTACTGTTGGATGGTTTGGTTTGTTGGCAGGTTTCGCAACTGCGGATATACTCCCTGACGTCAACCGTCATATTGGGCCAATAGAAATTGGTCCGTAACCGCTCCAAGGTCTTTGCGATTCCTCCGTGGCATTTGTTAGGTTGGCAGTGGGCGTTCTGGATCACGTCGTTAACCAAGGTTTTAGGAATCTATAGCTTCCAGTTGTATACCTCTCGCTCAGGGTTACCGTTGGGATGTTCGGTCCTTTTATACACGAAATCCTTAACTATTCGTAGATCAGGCAAACGATTTTGATTATTTTTGACGCTATCTATCAAGTTCTTGTATTCTTCGGACTTAAATTCGGACGATTCTATATCAACTAACGGACGGAACTCTAACTCATGGATTTCTTCGAAGTTTTGGCGGGATAAGGTATCAGGTACTACATTCAAGGTACCTTTTCTAATGACGCGATAGTTGAATGTTGGTGATGATGCACAGCGTATACTGATGATACGCTTAATTTTCTCAATAAATAAAACACTTTTACTACAATTAATTTAGTAACTTTATATATTTAAAAAAGGCGGAGAAAATCAACTGTTCGCTGGCGCGTGGACTGTAAGAAGAGTAGAAAAAAACAGAATGGTAAAGCAAGTATCAAACAGCTGCCAGCGTTACCACTCGTTTATGGTCGAAAGAGTTAACCCTTTGTTGTGCTAAGACATAAATACTAAAACGTGTTATGGAAATTTGGTAACAATATACTAAGTGTCGATCAGGCGCCAACATACCGGCCGCCTTGAACGACCGTTCAAAGGTTACAAAGAGTTAGATTACAAATTCTTTAGATGAAAACCTCTTCGAAATTAATTTAAAGTTTACACAGTGTAGTTTCAAATATGTACATGAAAATTATTTATCAAATATATCAGTTTTGGTTGGTAACAATGATAGCTTAACTACGGGCCGCAACATATCGCCTTCCGATGTTCTCACGCTGACGACGCGAACATAACCATCGTTACCTGGATGGACATCCATCACCCGTCCAAGCCTCCATTTCGTTGGTGGCGCATTGTTGTCATGTATGACTACTACGTCGTCTACTTGCAAGCTCGGCTTTGATCGAAACCACTTTGTGCGTTTCTGAAGGTTGACCAAGTACTCGTTTCGCCAGCGCTTCCAAAAATGTTGCCTGATCGTCGTAATGGTTTGCCAGCGTTGATAAATAGTTCCTTTGACGGCTTCTATGTTAAGATCAGGCAGTCCTCTCAAAGGTTCACCGATAATAAAGTGACCCGGCGTTAGAACTTCGAAGTCCTGGACTTCAGTAGGAATCCAACAAATAGGACGCGAGTTTACACAGCCTTCAACCTCTGTTAGTATGGTTGTGAATTCCTCGTAAGTTAGGAGCGTGAGACCTAGCGCTCGTTTCAAATGGTATTTGACGCGTTTGACGCCGGTTTCCCAAAAACCACCCATGTGGGGTGCGCTTGGTGGGTTAAAATGCCATGTGGTTTGAATGTCAGCAAAATAAGAGGACATTTTTTTGGCCGTAATACATCTCTCGTATGCCGCTCGCAGCTCTCGGTCGGCGCCTACAAAATTAGTGCCATTATCCGAGTAGACATGCTGACAGTGACCTCTATGGTTTGTAAACCGTTTAAACGCAGCAATGAAGGTCAACGATGATAAGTCACTGGCCAGCTCTAAATGCATAGCCCCTGTGCTCATGCATATGAATACGCAGATATAAGCCTTAACAGTCTTGGCTCCTCTTCCATGCGAAAACTTCAAAGTATAAGGCCCAGCGAAATCGACTGCGCTATGGAGGAAACATCGAGCGTTTGTGACACGGCTGGTCGGTAGATCGCCCATAGCTTGTTGAGATGGCTTGTGATTTAATCGCCTACAGCGTATGCAGCGTCGATATATTCCTCGTATGAGATTTCGCATACCAGGCACCCAAAAGCGTCGCTGTAGCATAGTTTGCATTATTTGTGGCCCTGCATGTAGAGTCGTAACGTGTATTTCAGCTGCAACGGCCTTAGCAAGCGATGAGGCCTTTGGCAAAATTTTCGGATGTTTAACGTCTGTTGTAAGTGCGGCCTTTTCGAGACGACCACCCACACGAATGATACCATCAGCGCCCAAGAATGGCTGAAGACGAATGAGGCTGCTGCGTACTGGTATGGGCTTGTTTAATCTAAAATAAGAAATTTCTTGCTGGAAAGCGTTAGTTTGTGTATGCCTTACCAATGCAAGTTCGGCGTTTCGAATTTCGGCACAAGTTAATGGACCTGATATGCGGGGCCCTGCATTGGACCCCACTGCATTACTGCGTGCGTTATTTATGAACCTCATTAGTAGCGCAGTTATTCGCTTCAGCTTGGTATACGAACTGTATCTGCTTAGCAACTCCCATTCTTCTGTAGTTTGAGCTAAATGTACTGATGTCTTGGTTGATTTTAGCTCAAGTTCTGTTGTGTGTTGACTTGTAGAATTCGACGAAAAATCGTTGCTTTCTCGTAGCCATTGTGGCCCATGCCACCATAACGGATGAGTAAGGAGCTTCGATGGGGTAATACCCCTTGATGCGCAATCTGCGGGATTGTGCTCTGAAGATACGTGTCTCCAACGATGTGCTGGCAGGGCTTCCTGGACCCCAGCTACACGATTTGCAACAAAAACTGACCATCTACTGGGTGTACTTTGTAGCCACCCTAACGTAACCATTGAGTCGGTCCATGCATAAAGCTTCTCGAATGTGCAGCCAAAACTAATTTGAACCTGGCGAACTAGCTTTGCACCTAGATAATCAGCGCAAAGCTCCAAACGTGGTAGCGTAATGGTCTTGATCGGGGCGACCTTGGTTTTGGCGGCAATGAGGATGACGTGTATCTCCCCATTTGAAAGTAGCGTACGGCAATAGAGCGCAGCGGCGTAGGCCAATTCTGAAGCCTCGGTAAAAAGATGAAACTCCGAGTCGCTGATGTCGTATGATCCCAACCAGCGGTTTAGCTTTAGTGATGCGAGTTTCCGTAGTTCGTTGGGATGATGAAGCCATTCCCTTGCTACGTCAGGGGGAACAGGTTCATCCCAATCCACTTTCGATCTCCAAAGACCTTGAAGCCAAATCTTTGATCGGATTGTGCACGCTGCGATTAAACCAAGCGGATCGAATACCTTGCTTGC
This sequence comes from Sphenella marginata, assembly GCA_951509765.1. NCBI lineage: Eukaryota > Metazoa > Arthropoda > Insecta > Diptera > Tephritidae > Sphenella > Sphenella marginata. Next base: position 42,959,362 of record OX608080.1, read on the forward strand.
GTCTGACAGGAATACTCGTTTTGTGAGCGTGCCGCGAAACTCCTCCAAGTTAACGGCTATAGAGAGCGAGTCGGTATCTGTGCACCAGATCACACCCAACGTGCGTATTTCGTTGCCATCAGCTAGCAAGTGGGACACTTCTTTCGATGCGTGTGGTATGCGTTCTCTGAGCGCTGCGCAATTCGTAGCCCATTGGCGTAATTCGAACCCACTTTGACCGAGGACATTGGATACGCCCCTCTGTAGTATAGTAAGTTCATCTATGGAATGAGAACCGGTGAGCAAGTCATCCATATAAAAATCGTTTGTAACGACCTTCGTAATGCTCTCGTTGGTGCCGGTAGCGTCTGCAGCTGCTCGTTGCAACGACTTAATGGCTAAGTGTGATGCAGAAGCAACGCCTTATGTCACTCTGAGCAGCTTATAATCTTGTATTGGATCTGATACGTTATCGCGCCATACTATGCGCTGATACTCGGTGTCTTGGGAGGCGACGTAAACCTGCCGGTACATTTTTGCGATGTCTGCTATGGGCCCATAACGATGGGTACGAAATCGAACTAGAATCGAAAATAGATCTTGCTGTAGTTGCGGGCCTACCATCAACGCATCGTTTAGAGAGTACCCCGATGAAGTCTTCATAGAAGCATTAAAGACTACTCTGAGTTTTGTTGTTTCGCTTGTGTCTTTGACCACAGCGTGATGCGGCATATAATATTTATTTGATGAACCTTGACCTGCCAACTCCATGTGACCGAGATCGAGCAGCTCTTTCATAAATTCTGTATACCCCTGTTGAAGATGGGTATCAGAAGCGCACCTTTTTTCCATGCGAAGCAGAGACCGAACTGCGGCGTTGCGAGACTCGCCGAGCACGACTCCCTCTTTGAGTGGTAGACGCACAATGTAACGACCGTCGTCTGCCCGCTGAGTAGTTTCATTGAAGAGCTTCTCACAATAGTTTTCTTTTAGCGTGTAATGTTTTCTAGAAGGTAGCTCTTCGAGCTCCCAAAACTTACTGACGAATTCTGCTAGCTGTGTGTCACAGTATAAGGCGGGGATGGAAAGGGAGTGCGATTGAGAATTGGATGCGTTGCCAAATAACACCCAACCAAAGACGGTGTTTTGTGCCATTGGTGTACCGAGCTGTCCCTTTCGCAACCCGTTTAGCAGAAACTTATCCATCTCATCCATGCCTATTAAAATATCGATCGACCCTGGTTTGAAAAAGTTGGGGTCCGCTAGGTTCAAGTCGGAAAGGTGCGTCCATGATGATATGGAAAGATCAGTCGCGGGAAGATCGTTAGTTATTTTCGGTAAAACCAGTGCACTAACCTCACAGCTTGTACCCAATGACCGTGGTGAAATACTTATTTTACATTCTCCTTTTGTATGACCTCCTTGCGATGAACCAATGCCTGTTACGTAAGCGGATGATGCCTTTCTGGGTAGCCGAAGGCGTTGAGCACAGGACTCGGTTATAAACGAAGCGTGTGAGCCGCTATCCAGTAGCGCACGAGCGGGTTGCCAACGATCGGCTTTGTCTTGAAGGAGAACTTCAGCGGTTGCCAATAAAATTACACGATCAGCTTCGGCGTAATGAGATGCGATACTAATGTGCTGACCAGTTGTATTGGCTGCGAACCCATTGGTTTGATCGTTGAAACTAGCGTGCAAAAGCGTATGGTGACGCCGTTGACATATGCGACAAGACGACGTACTCTGGCATTTTGCTAGAATATGAAATTTGCTGAGGCAATTCAAGCAAGCGCCATCTTTTTTTATTGCGGTAAGTTTGGACTTAGGGTCCAGCTTACTAAATTGTGAACATGAATAGACTTTATGGTCACCCTTGCAAAATAAATAATCAGAAAATTTGTGATAATTCGATGATGCAGATTCTGGCTTAGTGCATGTGCTATGTAAAACGTTTTTTGTCGATTGACGTTGCGTTGCATTGATTGTTGGTACCATTTCCAATGAGTAAGCGCGCGTTTCGAGAAATTCTCGAAGTTCGTTAAATGATGGTAGATCGTCAACAACCAGGGAAAGCTCCCATTGCTTACGCGTTTCATGCGCTAGCTTGGAAACAGTCAGATGCACTAACCAGTCATCCCAAAATTCGACTGGGCGCTTTAGCGCACGTAAAGCCCCGATATGTTGTAACGTAGCATCCAAAACAAGCTTCATCGACTTGGCTGAGTTTTTAGTAGCCTTTTCGATAGATGCTAAAGCCTTGACATGGCTTTCTACAATAACGCGAACCACTTTGTATCTTGATGTCAGTAATTCCCAGGCTTCACTGTAATTGCTATCGCATATGGCTAAGCTTCGTACCAAATCAAGTGCTTCACCTTTCAAGCAGTTGCGCAAATATTGCAATTTTTGACCGTCTGACAGACTTGCGTTAGCGTTGACTAATGAACAAAAGATATCGTGAAATGATAGCCACTCTGTTGGATCGCCACTAAAGGAGGGTAGTTGTAATTTGGGCAAGGGCATATTAACGTAAGGGACCTGTACTGAGGTTTGTCGTGGAGGTGGTTGCTTTTCCTCGGCTTGGACGCGTGACTGTTCCTCTACAGAAGCATTTTCTTCCCCACATGAGAGCTCTACCTCTTCTTGAGCTTTACAAAAACGTACCCATTGCTCTTCTAATAATTGCCAATAAGTCGATATTGCTTCGGTATCAACTACAGTGGAATCAGATTTGCTTGTTTGTACGTACCTTTTTATTGCGTTTAATGCTGAATCGCGTATTTTTACGGCAGACATTATATTTTATATATTTGTTGTTTATGCGTGGGATGTACTTAATGTTGTTGTTGGAAAATACTATGGCGATAGATTTGTCCTTTGCAAAGTCAAATGATGAAAAATCAGACCACTTTCTAACTGTAGTACTTGCTAATGTTGTTGTTATAGCGTTATAGCGTTGGTACTCTGCAAGTACGGCGATGAATAAATGTGTGTTGCGAAACTGTCCAAAATCTGGATCGATGGACCCAAATAATGACGCGATAGTTGAATGTTGCTGATGATGCACAGCACTGATGATACGCTTAATCTTCTCAATAAATAAAACACTTTTACTACAATTAATTTAGTAACTTTATATATTTAAAAAAGGCGGAGAAAATCAACTGTTCGCTGGCGCGTGGACTGTAAGAAGAGTAGAAAAAACCAGAATGGTGAAGAAGGTATCAAACAGCTGCCAGCGTTACCACTTCGTTTATGGTCGAAAGAGTTAACCCTTTGTTGTGCTAAGACATAAATACTAAAATGTGTTATGGAAATTTGGTAACAATATACTAAGTGTCGATCAGGCGCCAACATACCGGCCGCCTTGAACGACCGTTCAAAGGATACAAAGAGTTAGATTACAAATTCTTTAGATGAAAACCTCTTCGAAATTAATTTAAAGTTTACACAGTGTAGTTTCAAATATGTACATGAAAATTATTTATCAAATATATCAGTTTTGGTTGGTAACAATGATAGCTTAACTACGGGCCGCAACATATCGCCTTCCGATGTTCTCACGCTGATGACGCGAACATAACCATCGTTACCTGGATGGACATCCATCACCCGTCCAAGCCTCCATTTCGTTGGTGGCGCATTGTTGTCATGTATGACTACTACGTCGTCTACTTGCAAGCTCGGCTTTGATCGAAACCACTTTGTGCGTTTCTGAAGGTTGACCAAGTACTCGTTTCGCCAGCGCTTCCAAAAATGTTGCCTGATCGTCGTAATGGTTTGCCAGCGTTGATAAATAGTTCCTTTGAAGGCTTCTATGTTAAGATCAGGCAGTCCTCTCAAAGGTTCACCGATAATAAAGTTACCCGGCGTTAGAACTTCGAAGTCCTGGACTTCAGTAGGAATCCAACAAATAGGACGCGAGTTTACACAGCCTTCAACCTCTGTTAGTATGGTTGTGAATTCCTCGTAAGTTAGGAGCGTGAGACCTAGCGCTCGTTTCAAATGGTATTTGACGCGTTTGACGCCGGTTTCCCAAAAACCACCCATGTGGGGTGCGCTTGGTGGGTTAAAATGCCATGTGGTTTGAATGTCAGCAAAATAAGAGGACATTTTTTTGTCCGTAATACATCTCTCGTATGCCGCTCGCAGCTCTCGGTCGGCGCCTACAAAATTAGTGCCATTATCCGAGTAGACATGCTGACAGTGACCTCTATGGTTTGTAAACCGTTTAAACGCAGCAATGAAGGTCAACGATGATAAGTCACTGGCCAGCTCTAAATGCATAGCCCCTGTGCTCATGCATATGAATACGCAGATATAAGCCTTAACAGTCTTGGCTCCTCTTCCATGCGAAAACTTCAAAGTATAAGGCCCAGCGAAATCGACTGCGCTATGGAGGAAACATCGAGCGTTTGTGACACGGCTGGTCGGTAGATCGCCCATAGCTTGTTGAGATGGCTTGTGATTTAATCGCCTACAGCGTATGCAGCGTCGATATATTCCTCGTATGAGATTTCGCATACCAGGCACCCAAAAGCGTCGCTGTAGCATAGTTTGCATTATTTGTGGCCCTGCATGTAGAGTCGTAACGTGTATTTCAGCTGCAACGGCCTTAGCAAGCGATGAGGCCTTTGGCAAAATTTTCGGATGTTTAACGTCTGTTGTAAGTGCGGCCTTTTCGAGACGACCACCCACACGAATGATACCATCAGCGCCCAAGAATGGCTGAAGACGAATGAGGCTGCTGCGTACTGGTATGGGCTTGTTTAATCTGAAATAAGAAATTTCTTTCTGGAAAGCGTTAGTTTGTGTATGCCTTACCAATGCAAGTTCGGCGTTTCGAATTTCGGCACAAGTTAATGGACCTGATATGCGGGGCCCTGCATTGGACCCCACTGCATTACTGCGTGCGTTATTTATGAACCTCATTAGTAGCGCAGTTATTCGCTTCAGCTTGGTATACGAACTGTATCTGCTTAGCAACTCCCATTCTTCTGTAGTTTGAGCTAAATGTACTGATGTCTTGGTTGATTTTAGCTCAAGTTCTGTTGTGTGTTGACACGATTTGCAACAAAAACTGACCATCTACTGGGTGTACTTTGTAGCCACGCTAACGTAACCATTGAGTCGGTCCATGCATAAAGCTTCTCGAATGTGCAGCCAAAACTAATTTGAACCTGGCGAACTAGCTTTGCACCTAGATAATCAGCACAAAGCTCCAAACGTGGTAGCGTAATGGTCTTGATCGGGGCGACCTTGGTTTTGGCGGCAATGAGGATGACGTGTATCTCCCCATTTGAAAGTAGCGTACGGCAATAGAGCGCAGCGGCGTAGGCCAATTCTGAAGCCTCGGTAAAAAGATGAAACTCCGAGTCGCTGATGTCGTATGATCCCAACCAGCGGTTTAGCTTTAGTGATGCGAGTTTCCGTAGTTCGTTGGGATGATGAAGCCATTCCCTTGCTACGTCAGGGGGAACAGGTTCATCCCAATCCACTTTCGATCTCCAAAGACCTTGAAGCCAAATCTTTGATCGGATTGTGCACGCTGCGATTAAACCAAGCGGATCGAATACCTTGCTTGCGTCTGACAGGAATACTCGTTTTGTGAGCGTGCGGCGAAACTCCTCCAAGTTAACGGCTATAGAGAGCGAGTCGGTATCTGTGCACCAGATCACACCCAACGTGCGTATTTCGTTGCCATCAGCTAGCAAGTGGGACACTTCTTTCGATGCGTGTGGTATGCGTTCTCTGAGCGCTGCGCAATTCGTAGCCCATTGGCGTAATTCGAACCCACTTTGACTGAGGACATTGGATACGCCCCTCTGTAGTATAGTAAGTTCATCTATGGAATGAGAACCGGTGAGCAAGTCATCCATATAAAAATCGTTTGTAACGACCTTCGTAATGCTCTCGTTGGTGCCGGTAGCGTCTGCAGCTGCTCGTTGCAACGACTTAATGGCTAAGTGTGATGCAGAAGCAACGCCTTATGTCACTCTGAGCAGCTTATAATCTTGTATTGGATCTGTGTCTTGGGAGGCGACGTAAACCTGCCGGTACATTTTTGCGATGTCTGCTATGGGCCCATAACGATGGGTACGAAATCGAACTAGAATCGAAAATAGATCTTGCTGTAGTTGCGGGCCTACCATCAACGCATCGTTTAGAGAGTACCCCGATGAAGTCTTCATAGAAGCATTAAAGACTACTCTGAGTTTTGTTGTTTCGCTTGTGTCTTTGACCACAGCGTGATGCGGCATATAATATTTATTTGATGAACCTTGACCTGCCAACTCCATGTGACCGAGATCGAGCAGCTCTTTCATAAATTCTGTATACCCCTGTTGAAGATGGGTATCAGAAGCGCACCTTTTTTCCATGCGAAGCAGAGACCGAACTGCGGCGTTGCGAGACTCGCCGAGCACGACTCCCTCTTTGAGTGGTAGACGCACAATGTAACGACCGTCGTCTGCCCGCTGAGTAGTTTCATTGAAGAGCTTCTCACAATAGTTTTCTTCTAGCGTGTAATGTTTTCTAGAAGGTAGCTCTTCGAGCTCCCAAAACTTACTGACGAATTCTGCTAGCTGTGTGTCACAGTATAAGGCGGGGATGGAAAGGGAGTGCGATTGAGAATTGGATGCGTTGCCAAATAACACCCAACCGAAGACGGTGTTTTGTGCCATTGGTGTACCGAGCTGTCCCTTTCGCAACCCGTTTAGCAGAAACTTATCCATCTCTGGTCCGCTAGGTTCAAGTCGGAAAGGTGCGTCCATGATGATATGGAAAGATCAGTCGCGGGAAGATCGTTAGTTATTTTCGGTAAAACCAGTGCACTAACCTCACAGCTTGTACCCAATGACCGTGGTGAAATACTTATTTTACATTCTCCTTTTGTATGACCTCCTTGCGATGAACCAATGCCTGTTACGTAAGCGGATGATGCCTTTCTGGGTAGCCGAAGGCGTTGAGCACAGGACTCGGTTATAAACGAAGCGTGTGAGCCGCTATCCAGTAGCGCACGAGCGGGTTGCCAACGATCGGCTTTGTCTTGAAGGAGAACTTCAGCGGTTGCCAATAAAATTACACGATCAGCGTCGGCGTAATGAGATGCGATACTAATGTGCTGACCAGTTGTATTGGCTGCGAACCCATTGGTTTGATCGTTGAAACTAGCGTGCAAAAGCGTATGGTGACGCCGTTAACATATGCGACAAGACGACGTACTCTGGCATTTTGCTAGAATATGAAATTTGCTGAGGCAATTCAAGCAAGCGCCATCTTTTTTTATTGCGGTAAGTTTGGACTTAGGGTCCAGCTTACTAAATTGTGAACATGAATAGACTTTATGGTCACCCTTGCAAAATAAATAATCAGAAAATTTGTGATAATTCGATGATGCAGATTCTGGCTTAGTGCATGTGCTATGTAAAACGTTTTTTGTCGATTGACGTTGCGTTGCATTGATTGTTGGTACCATTTCCAATGAGCGAGCGCGCGTTTCGAGAAATTCTCGAAGTTCGTTAAATGATGGTAGATCGTCAACAACCAGGGAAAGCTCCCATTGCTTACGCGTTTCATGCGCTAGCTTGGAAACAGTCAGATGCACTAACCAGTCATCCCAAAATTCGACTGGGCGCTTTAGCGCACGTAAAGCCCCGATATGTTGTAACGTAGCATCCAAAACAAGCTTGATCGACTTGGCTGAGTCTTTAGTAGCCTTTTCGATAGATGCTAAAGCCTTGACATGGCTTTCTACAATAACGCGAACCACTTTGTATCTTGATGTCAGTAATTCCCAGGCTTCACTGTAATTGCTATCGCATATGGCTAAGCTTCGTACCAAATCAAGTGCTTCACCTTTCAAGCAGTTGCGCAAATATTGCAATTTTTGACCGTCTGACAGACTTGCGTTAGCGTTGACTAATGAACAAAAGATATCGTGAAATGATAGCCACTCTGTTGGATCGCCACTAAAGGAGGGTAGTTGTAATTTGGGCAAGGGCATATTAACGTAAGGGACCTGTACTGAGGTTTGTCGTGGAGGTGGTTGCTTTTCCTCGGCTTGGACGCGTGACTGTTCCTCTACAGAAGCATTTTCTTCCCCACATGAGAGCTCTACCTCTTCTTGAGCTTTACAAAAACGTACCCATTGCTCTTCTAATAATTGCCAATAAGTCGATATTGCTTCGGTATCAACTACAGTGGAATCAGATTTGCTTGTTTGTACGTACCTTTTTATTGCGTTTAATGCTGAATCGCGTATTTTTACGGCAGACATTATATTTTATATATTTGTTGTTTATGCGTGGGATGTACTTAATGTTGTTGTTGGAAAATACTATAGCGATAGATTTGTCCTTTGCAAAGTCAAATGATGAAAAATCAGACCACTTTCTAACTGTAGTACTTGCTAATGTTGTTGTTATAGCGTTATAGCGTTGGTACTCTGCAAGTACGGCGATGAATAAATGTGTGTTGCGAAACTGTCCAAAATCTGGATCGATGGACCCAAATAATGACGCGATAGTTGAATGTTGGTGATGATGCACAGCGTATACTGATGATACGCTTAATCTTCTCAATAAATAAAACACTTTTACTACAATTAATTTAGTAACTTTATATATTTAAAAAAGGCGGAGAAAATCAACTGTTCGCTGGCGCGTGGACTGTAAGAAGAGTAGAAAAAAACAAAATGGTAAAGCAAGTGTCAAACAGCTGCCAGCGTTACCACTCGTTTATGGTCGAAAGAGTTAACCCTTTGTTGTGCTAAGACATAAATACTAAAATGTGTTATGGAAATTTGGTAACAATATACTAAGTGTCGATCAGGCGCCAACATACCGGCCGCCTTGAACGACCGTTCAAAGGTTACAAAGAGTTAGATTACAAATTCTTTAGATGAAAACCTCTTCGAAATTAATTTAAAGTTTACACAGTGTAGTTTCAAATATGTACATGAAAATTATTTATCAAATATATCAGTTTTGGTTGGTAACAATGATAGCTTAACTACGGGCCGCAACATATCGCCTTCCGATGTTCTCACGCTGACGACGCGAACATAACCATCGTTACCTGGATGGACATCCATCACCCGTCCAAGCCTCCATTTCGTTGGTGGCGCATTGTTGTCATGTATGACTACTACGTCGTCTACTTGCAAGCTCGGCTTTGATCGAAACCACTTTGTGCGTTTCTGAAGGTTGACCAAGTACTCGTTTCGCCAGCGCTTCCAAAAATGTTGCCTGATCGTCGTAATGGTTTGCCAGCGTTGATAAAAAGTTCCTTTGACGGCTTCTATGTTAAGATCAGGCAGTCCTCTCAAAGGTTCACCGATAATAAAGTGACCCGGCGTTAGAACTTCGAAGTCCTGGACTTCAGTAGGAATCCAACAAATAGGACGCGAGTTTACACAGCCTTCAACCTCTGTTAGTATGGTTGTGAATTCCTCGTAAGTTAGGAGCGTGAGACCTAGCGCTCGTTTCAAATGGTATTTGACGCGTTTGACGCCGGTTTCCCAAAAACCACCCACGTGGGGTGCGCTTGGTGGGTTAAAATGCCATGTGGTTTGAATGTCAGCAAAATAAGAGGACATTTTTTTGTCCGTAATACATCTCTCGTATGCCGCTCGCAGCTCTCGGTCGGCGCCTACAAAATTAGTGCCATTATCCGAGTAGACATGCTGACAGTGACCTCTATGGTTTGTAAACCGTTTAAACGCAGCAATGAAGGTCAACGATGATAAGTCACTGGCCAGCTCTAAATGCATAGCCCCTGTGCTCATGCATATGAATACGCAGATATAAGCCTTAACAGTCTTGGCTCCTCTTCCATGCGAAAACTTCAAAGTATAAGGCCCAGCGAAATCGACTGCGCTATGGAGGAAACATCGAGCGTTTGTGACACGGCTGGTCGGTAGATCGCCCATAGCTTGTTGAGATGGCTTGTGATTTAATCGCCTACAGCGTATGCAGCGTCGATATATTCCTCGTATGAGATTTCGCATACCAGGCACCCAAAAGCGTCGCTGTAGCATAGTTTGCATTATTTGTGGCCCTGCATGTAGAGTCGTAACGTGTATTTCAGCTGCAACGGCCTTAGCAAGCGATGAGGCCTTTGGCAAAATTTTCGGATGTTTAACGTCTGTTGTAAGTGCGGCCTTTTCGAGACGACCACCCACACGAATGATACCATCAGCGCCCAAGAATGGCTGAAGACGAATGAGGCTGCTGCGTACTGGTATGGGCTTGTTTAATCTAAAATAAGAAATTTCTTTCTGGAAAGCGTTAGTTTGTGTATGCCTTACCAATGCAAGTTCGGCGTTTCGAATTTCGGCACAAGTTAATGGACCTGATATGCGGGGCCCTGCATTGGACCCCACTGCATTACTGCGTGCGTTATTTATGAACCTCATTAGTAGCGCAGTTATTCGCTTCAGCTTGGTATACGAACTGTATCTGCTTAGCAACTCCCATTCTTCTGTAGTTTGAGCTAAATGTACTGATGTCTTGGTTGATTTTAGCTCAAGTTCTGTTGTGTGTTGACTTGTAGAATTCGACGAAAAATCGTTGCTTTCTCGTAGCCATTGTGGACCATAACGGATGAGTAAGGAGCTGCGATGGGGTAATACCCCTTGATGCGCAATCTGCGGGATTGTGCTCTGAAGATACGTGTCTCCAACGATGTGCTGGCAGGGAGTCCTGGACCCCAGCTACACGATTTGCAACAAAAACTGACCATCTACTGGGTGTACTTTGTAGCCACGCTAACGTAACCATTGAGTCGGTCCATGCATAAAGCTTCTCGAATGTGCAGCCAAAACTAATTTGAACCTGGCGAACTAGCTTTGCACCTAGATAATCAGCACAAAGCTCCAAACGTGGTAGCGTAATGGTCTTGATCGGGGCGACCTTGGTTTTGGCGGCAATGAGGACGACGTGTATCTCCCCATTTGAAAGTAGCGTACGGCAATAGAGCGCAGCGGCGTAGGCCAATTCTGAAGCCTCGGTAAAAAGATGAAACTCCGAGTCGCTGATGTCGTATGATCCCAACCAGCGGTTTAGCTTTAGTGATGCGAGTTTCCGTAGTTCGTTGGGATGATGAAGCCATTCCCTTGCTACGTCAGGGGGAACAGGTTCATCCCAATCCACTTTCGATCTCCAAAGACCTTGAAGCCAAATCTTTGATCGGATTGTGCACGCTGCGATTAAACCAAGCGGATCGAATACCTTGCTTGCGTCTGACAGGAATACTCGTTTTGTGAGCGTGCCGCGAAACTCCTCCAAGTTAACGGCTATAGAGAGCGAGTCGGTATCTGTGCACCAGATCACACCCAACGTGCGTATTTCGTTGCCATCAGCTAGCAAGTGGGACACTTCTTTCGATGCGTGTGGTATGCGTTCTCTGAGCGCTGCGCAATTCGTAGCCCATTGGCGTAATTCGAACCCACTTTGACTGAGGACATTGGATACGCCCCTCTGTAGTATAGTAAGTTCATCTATGGAATGAGAACCGGTGAGCAAGTCATCCATATAAAAATCGTTTGTAACGACCTTCGTAATGCTCTCGTTGGTGCCGGTAGCGTCTGCAGCTGCTCGTTGCAACGACTTAATGGCTAAGTGTGATGCAGAAGCAACGCCTTATGTCACTCTGAGCAGCTTATAATCTTGTATTGGATCTGATACGTTATCGCGCCATACTATGCGCTGATACTCGGTGTCTTGGGAGGCGACGTAAACCTGCCGGTACATTTTTGCGATGTCTGCTATGGGCCCATAACGATGGGTACGAAATCGAACTAGAATCGAAAATAGATCTTGCTGTAGTTGCGGGCCTACCATCAACGCATCGTTTAGAGAGTACCCCGATGAAGTCTTCATAGAAGCATTAAAGACTACTCTGAGTTTTGTTGTTTCGCTTGTGTCTTTGACCACAGCGTGATGCGGCATATAATATTTATTTGATGAACCTTGACCTGCCAACTCCATGTGACCGAGATCGAGCAGCTCTTTCATAAATTCTGTATACCCCTGTTGAAGATGGGTATCAGAAGCGCACCTTTTTTCCATGCGAAGCAGAGACCGAACTGCGGCGTTGCGAGACTCGCCGAGCACGACTCCCTCTTTGAGTGGTAGACGCACAATGTAACGACCGTCGTCTGCCCGCTGAGTAGTTTCATTGAAGAGCTTCTCACAATAGTTTTCTTCTAGCGTGTAATGTTTTCTAGAAGGTAGCTCTTCGAGCTCCCAAAACTTACTGACGAATTCTGCTAGCTGTGTGTCACAGTATAAGGCGGGGATGGAAAGGGAGTGCGATTGAGAATTGGATGCGTTGCCAAATAACACCCAACCGAAGACGGTGTTTTGTGCCATTGGTGTACCGAGCTGTCCCTTTCGCAACCCGTTTAGCAGAAACTTATCCATCTCATCCATGCCTATTAAAATATCGATCGACCCTGGTTTGAAAAAGTTGGGGTCCGCTAGGTTCAAGTCGGAAAGGTGCGTCCATGATGATATGGAAAGATCAGTCGCGGGAAGATCGTTAGTTATTTTCGGTAAAACCAGTGCACTAACCTCACAGCTTGTACCCAATGACTGTGGTGAAATACTTATTTTACATTATCCTTTTGTATGACCTCCTTGCGATGAACCAATGCCTGTTACGTAAGCGGATGATGCCTTTCTGGGTAGCCGAAGGCGTTGAGCACAGGACTCGCGATTGAGAATTGGATGCGTTGCCAAATAACACCCAACCGAAGACGGTGTTTTGTGCCATTGGTGTACCGAGCTGTCCCTTTCGCAACCCGTTTAGCAGAAACTTATCCATCTCATCCATGCCTATTAAAATATCGATCGACCCTGGTTTGAAAAAGTTGGGGTCCGCTAGGTTCAAGTCGGAAAGGTGCGTCCATGATGATATGGAAAGATCAGTCGCGGGAAGATCGTTAGTTATTTTCGGTAAAACCAGTGCACTAACCTCACAGCTTGTACCCAATGACCGTGGTGAAATACTTATTTTACATTATCCTTTTGTATGACCTCCTTGCGATGAACCAATGCCTGTTACGTAAGCGGATGATGCCTTTCTGGGTAGCCGAAGGCGTTGAGCACAGGACTCGGTTATAAACGAAGCGTGTGAGCCGCTATCCAGTAGCGCACGAGCGGGTTGCCAACGATCGGCGTTGTCTTGAGGGAGAACTTCAGCGGTTGCCAATAAAATTACACGATCAGCGTCGGCGTAATGAGATGCGATACTAATGTGCTGACCAGTTGTATTGGCTGCGAACCCATTGGTTTGATCGTTGAAACTAGCGTGCAAAAGCGTATGGTGACGCCGTTGACATATGCGACAAGACGACGTACTCTGGCATTTTGCTAGAATATGAAATTTGCTGAGGCAATTCAAGCAAGCGCCATCTTTTTTTATTGCGGTAAGTTTGGACTTAGGGTCCAGCTTACTAAATTGTGAACATGAATAGACTTTATGGTCACCCTTGCAAAATAAATAATCAGAAAATTTGTGATAATTCGATGATGCAGATTCTGGCTTAGTGCATGTGCTATGTAAAACGTTTTTTGTCGATTGACGTTGCGTTGCATTGATTGTTCTCGAAGTTCGTTAAATGATGGTAGATCGTCAACAACCAGGGAAAGCTCCCATTGCTTACGCGTTTCATGCGCTAGCTTGGAAACAGTCAGATGCACTAACCAGTCATCCCAAAATTCGACTGGGCGCTTTAGCGCACGTAAAGCCCCGATATGTTGTAACGTAGCATCCAAAACAAGCTTGATCGACTTGGCTGAGTCTTTAGTAGCCTTTTCGATAGATGCTAAAGCCTTGACATGGCTTTCTACAATAACGCGAACCACTTTGTATCTTGATGTCAGTAATTCCCAGGCTTCACTGTAATTGCTATCGCATATGGCTAAGCTTCGTACCAAATCAAGTGCTTCACCTTTCAAGCAGTTGCGCAAATATTGCAATTTTTGACCGTCTGACAGACTTGCGTTAGCGTTGACTAATGAACAAAATATATCGTGAAATGATAGCCACTCTGTTGGATCGCCACTAAAGGAGGGTAGTTGTAATTTGGGCAAGGGCATATTAACGTAAGGGACCTGTACTGAGGTTTGTCGTGGAGGTGGTTGCTTTTCAGGTGTGGTAAGGCGTTTGAAGTTTGCTTTAGCTGTTGAATACCACTCCTCGGCTTGGACGCGTGACTGTTCCTCTACAGAAGCATTTTCTTCCCCACATGAGAGCTCTACCTCTTCTTGAGCTTTACAAAAACGTACCCATTGCTCTTCTAATAATTGCCAATAAGTCGATATTGCTTCGGTATCAACTACAGTGGAATCAGATTTGCTTGTTTGTACGTACCTTTTTATTGCGTTTAATGCTGAATCGCGTATTTTTACGGCAGACATTATATTTTATATATTTGTTGTTTATGCGTGGGATGTACTTAATGTTGTTGTTGGAAAATACTATAGCGATAGATTTGTCCTTTGCAAAGTCAAATGATGAAAAATCAGACCACTTTCTAACTGTAGTACTTGCTAATGTTGTTGTTATAGCGTTATAGCGTTGGTACTCTGCAAGTACGGCGATGAATAAATGTGTGTTGCGAAACTGTCCAAAATCTGGATCGATGGACCCAAATAATGACGCGATAGTTGAATGTTGGTGATGATGCACAGCGTATACTGATGATACGCTTAATCTTCTCAATAAATAAAACACTTTTACTACAATTAATTTAGTAACTTTATATATTTAAAAAAGGCGGAGAAAATCAACTGTTCGCTGGCGCGTGGACTGTAAGAAGAGTAGAAAAAACCAGAATGGTGAAGAAGGTATCAAACAGCTGCCAGCGTTACCACTTCGTTTATGGTCGAAAGAGTTAACCCTTTGTTGTGCTAAGACATAAATACTAAAATGTGTTATGGAAATTTGGTAACAATATACTAAGTGTCGATCAGGCGCCAACATACCGGCCGCCTTGAACGACCGTTCAAAGGTTACAAAGAGTTAGATTACAAATTCTTTAGATGAAAACCTCTTCGAAATTAATTTAAAGTTTACACAGTGTAGTTTCAAATATGTACATGAAAATTATTTATCAAATATATCAGTTTTGGTTGGTAACAATGATAGCTTAACTACGGGCCGCAACATATCGCCTTCCGATGTTCTCACGCTGACGACGCGAACATAACCATCGTTACCTGGATGGACATCCATCACCCGTCCAAGCCTCCATTTCGTTGGTGGCGCATTGTTGTCATGTATGACTACTACGTCGTCTACTTGCAAGCTCGGCTTTGATCGAAACCACTTTGTGCGTTTCTGAAGGTTGACCAAGTACTCGTTTCGCCAGCGCTTCCAAAAATGTTGCCTGATCGTCGTAATGGTTTGCCAGCGTTGATAAATAGTTCCTTTGAAGGCTTCTATGTTAAGATCAGGCAGTCCTCTCAAAGGTTCACCGATAATAAAGTGACCCGGCGTTAGAACTTCGAAGTCCTGGACTTCAGTAGGAATCCAACAAATAGGACGCGAGTTTACACAGCCTTCAACCTCTGTTAGTATGGTTGTGAATTCCTCGTAAGTTAGGAGCGTGAGACCTAGCGCTCGTTTCAAATGGTATTTGACGTGTTTGACGCCGGTTTCCCAAAAACCACCCACGTGGGGTGCGCTTGGTGGGTTAAAATGCCATGTGGTTTGAATGTCAGCAAAATAAGAGGACATTTTTTTGTCCGTAATACATCTCTCGTATGCCGATCGCAGCTCTCGGTCGGCGCCTACAAAATTAGTGCCATTATCCGAGTAGACATGCTGACAGTGACTTCTATGGTTTGTAAACCGTTTAAACGCAGCAATGAAGGTCAACGATGATAAGTCACTGGCCAGCTCTAAATGCATAGCCCCTGTGCTCATGCATATGAATACGCAGATATAAGCCTTAACAGTCTTGGCTCCTCTTCCATGCGAAAACTTCAAAGTATAAGGCCCAGCGAAATCGACTGCGCTATGGAGGAAACATCGAGCGTTTGTGACACGGCTGGTCGGTAGATCGCCCATAGCTTGTTGAGATGGCTTGTGATTTAATCGCCTACAGCGTATGCAGCGTCGATATATTCCTCGTATGAGATTTCGCATACCAGGCACCCAAAAGCGTCGCTGTAGCATAGTTTGCATTATTTGTGGCCCTGCATGTAGAGTCGTAACGTGTATTTCAGCTGCAACGGCCTTAGCAAGCGATGAGGCCTTTGGCAAAATTTTCGGATGTTTAACGTCTGTTGTAAGTGCGGCCTTTTCGAGACGACCACCCACACGAATGATACCATCAGCGCCCAAGAATGGCTGAAGACGAATGAGGCTGCTGCGTACTGGTATGGGCTTGTTTAATCTGAAATAAGAAATTTCTTTCTGGAAAGCGTTAGTTTGTGTATGCCTTACCAATGCAAGTTCGGCGTTTCGAATTTCGGCACAAGTTAATGGACCTGATATGCGGGGCCCTGCATTGGACCCCACTGCATTACTGCGTGCGTTATTTATGAACCTCATTAGTAGCGCAGTTATTCGCTTCAGCTTGGTATACGAACTGTATCTGCTTAGCAACTCCCATTCTTCTGTAGTTTGAGCTAAATGTACTGATGTCTTGGTTGATTTTAGCTCAAGTTCTGTTGTGTGTTGACACGATTTGCAACAAAAACTGACCATCTACTGGGTGTACTTTGTAGCCACGCTAACGTAACCATTGAGTCGGTCCATGCATAAAGCTTCTCGAATGTGCAGCCAAAACTAATTTGAACCTGGCGAACTAGCTTTGCACCTAGATAATCAGCACAAAGCTCCAAACGTGGTAGCGTAATGGTCTTGATCGGGGCGACCTTGGTTTTGGCGGCAATGAGGATGACGTGTATCTCCCCATTTGAAAGTAGCGTACGGCAATAGAGCGCAGCGGCGTAGGCCAATTCTGAAGCCTCGGTAAAAAGATGAAACTCCGAGTCGCTGATGTCGTATGATCCCAACCAGCGGTTTAGCTTTAGTGATGCGAGTTTCCGTAGTTCGTTGGGATGATGAAGCCATTCCCTTGCTACGTCAGGGGGAACAGGTTCATCCCAATCCACTTTCGATCTCCAAAGACCTTGAAGCCAAATCTTTGATCGGATTGTGCACGCTGCGATTAAACCAAGCGGATCGAATACCTTGCTTGCGTCTGACAGGAATACTCGTTTTGTGAGCGTGCCGCGAAACTCCTCCAAGTTAACGGCTATAGAGAGCGAGTCGGTATCTGTGCACCAGATCACACCCAACGTGCGTATTTCGTTGCCATCAGCTAGCAAGTGGGACACTTCTTTCGATGCGTGTGGTATGCGTTCTCTGAGCGCTGCGCAATTCGTAGCCCATTGGCGTAATTCGAACCCACTTTGACTGAGGACATTGGATACGCCCCTCTGTAGTATAGTAAGTTCATCTATGGAATGAGAACCGGTGAGCAAGTCATCCATATAAAAATCGTTTGTAACGACCTTCGTAATGCTCTCGTTGGTGCCGGTAGCGTCTGCAGCTGCTCGTTGCAACGACTTAATGGCTAAGTGTGATGCAGAAGCAACGCCTTATGTCACTCTGAGCAGCTTATAATCTTGGATCTGATACGTTATCGCGCCATACTATGCGCTGATACTCGGTGTCTTGGGAGGCGACGTAAACCTGCCGGTACATTTTTGCGATGTCTGCTATGGGCCCATAACGATGGGTACGAAATCGAACTAGAATCGAAAATAGATCTTGCTGTAGTTGCGGGCCTACCATCAACGCATCGTTTAGAGAGTACCCCGATGAAGTCTTCATAGAAGCATTAAAGACTACTCTGAGTTTTGTTGTTTCGCTTGTGTCTTTGACCACAGCGTGATGCGGCATATAATATTTATTTGATGAACCTTGACCTGCCAACTCCATGTGACCGAGATCGAGCAGCTCTTTCATAAATTCTGTATACCCCTGTTGAAGATGGGTATCAGAAGCGCACCTTTTTTCCATGCGAAGCAGAGACCGAACTGCGGCGTTCCGAGACTCGCCGAGCACGACTCCCTCTTTGAGTGGTAGACGCACAATGTAACGACCGTCGTCTGCCCGCTGAGTAGTTTCATTGAAGAGCTTCCCACAATAGTTTTCTTCTAGCGTGTAATGTTTTCTAGAAGGTAGCTCTTCGAGCTCCCAAAACCTACTGACGAATTCTGCTAGCTGTGTGTCACAGTATAAGGCGGGGATGGAAAGGGAGTTCGATTGAGAATTGGATGCGTTGCCAAATAACACCCAACCGAAGACGGTGTTTTGTGCCATTGGTGTACCGAGCTGTCCCTTTCGCAACCCGTTTAGCAGAAACTTATCCATCTCATCCATGCCTATTAAAATATCGATCGACCCTGGTTTGAAAAAGTTGGGGTCCGCTAGGTTCAAGTCGGAAAGGTGCGTCCATGATGATATGGAAAGATCAGTCGCGGGAAGATCGTTAGTTATTTTCGGTAAAACCAGTGCACTAACCTCACAGCTTGTACCCAATGACCGTGGTGAAATACTTATTTTACATTCTCCTTTTGTATGACCTCCTTGCGATGAACCAATGCCTGTTACGTAAGCGGATGATGCCTTTCTGGGTAGCCGAAGGCGTTGAGCACAGGACTCGGTTATAAACGAAGCGTGTGAGCCGCTATCCAGTAGCGCACGAGCGGGTTGCCAACGATCGGCTTTGTCTTGAAGGAGAACTTCAGCGGTTGCCAATAAAATTACACGATCAGCGTCGGCGTAATGAGATGCGATACTAATGTGCTGACCAGTTGTATTGGCTGCGAACCCATTGGTTTGATCGTTGAAACTAGCGTGCAAAAGCGTATGGTGACGCCGTTAACATATGCGACAAGACGACGTACTCTGGCATTTTGCTAGAATATGAAATTTGCTGAGGCAATTCAAGCAAGCGCCATCTTTTTTTATTGCGGTAAGTTTGGACTTAGGGTCCAGCTTACTAAATTGTGAACATGAATAGACTTTATGGTCACCCTTGCAAAATAAATAATCAGAAAATTTGTGATAATTCGATGATGCAGATTCTGGCTTAGTGCATGTGCTATGTAAAACGTTTTTTGTCGATTGACGTTGCGTTGCATTGATTGTTGGTACCATTTCCAATGAGCGAGCGCGCCTTTCGAGAAATTCTCGAAGTTCGTTAAATGATGGTAGATCGTCAACAACCAGGGAAAGCTCCCATTGCTTACGCGTTTCATGCGCTAGCTTGGAAACAGTCAGATGCACTAACCAGTCATCCCAAAATTCGACTGGGCGCTTTAGCGCACGTAAAGCCCCGATATGTTGTAACGTAGCATTCAAAACAAGCTTGATCGACTTGGCTGAGTCTTTAGTAGCCTTTTCGATAGATGCTAAAGCCTTGACATGGCTTTCTACAATAACGCGAACCACTTTGTATCTTGATGTCAGTAATTCCCAGGCTTCACTGTAATTGCTATCGCATATGGCTAAGCTTCGTACCAAATCAAGTGCTTCACCTTTCAAGCAGTTGCGCAAATATTGCAATTTTTGACCGTCTGACAGACTTGCGTTAGCGTTGACTAATGAACAAAAGATATCGTGAAATGATAGCCACTCTGTTGGATCGCCACTAAAGGAGGGTAGTTGTAATTTGGGCAAGGGCATATTAACGTAAGGGACCTGTACTGAGGTTTGTCGTGGAGGTGGTTGCTTTTCCTCGGCTTGGACGCGTGACTGTTCCTCTACAGAAGCATTTTCTTCCCCACATGAGAGCTCTACCTCTTCTTGAGCTTTACAAAAACGTACCCATTGCTCTTCTAATAATTGCCAATAAGTCGATATTGCTTCGGTATCAACTACAGTGGAATCAGATTTGCTTGTTTGTACGTACCTTTTTATTGCGTTTAATGCTGAATCGCGTATTTTTACGGCAGACATTATATTTTATATATTTGTTGTTTATGCGTGGGATGTACTTAATGTTGTTGTTGGAAAATACTATAGCGATAGATTTGTCCTTTGCAAAGTCAAATGATGAAAAATCAGACCACTTTCTAACTGTAGTACTTGCTAATGTTGTTGTTATAGCGTTATAGCGTTGGTACTCTGCAAGTACGGCGATGAATAAATGTGTGTTGCGAAACTGTCCAAAATCTGGATCGATGGACCCAAATAATGACGCGATAGTTGAATGTTGCTGATGATGCACAGCACTGATGATACGCTTAATCTTCTCAATAAATAAAACACTTTTACTACAATTAATTTAGTAACTTTATATATTTAAAAAAGGCGGAGAAAATCAACTGTTCGCTGGCGCGTGGACTGTAAGAAGAGTAGAAAAAACCAGAATGGTGAAGAAGGTATCAAACAGCTGCCAGCGTTACCACTTCGTTTATGGTCGAAAGAGTTAACCCTTTGTTGTGCTAAGACATAAATACTAAAATGTGTTATGGAAATTTGGTAACAATATACTAAGTGTCGATCAGGCGCCAACATACCGGCCGCCTTGAACGACCGTTCAAAGGTTACAAAGAGTTAGATTACAAATTCTTTAGATGAAAACCTCTTCGAAATTAATTTAAAGTTTACACAGTGTAGTTTCAAATATGTACATGAAAATTATTTATCAAATATATCAATTTTGGTTGGTAACAATGATAGCTTAACTACGGGCCGCAACATATCGCCTTCCGATGTTCTCACGCTGACGACGCGAACATAACCATCGTTACCTGGATGGACATCCATCACCCGTCCAAGCCTCCATTTCGTTGGTGGCGCATTGTTGTCATGTATGACTACTACGTCGTCTACTTGCAAGCTCGGCTTTGATCGAAACCACTTTGTGCGTTTCTGAAGGTTGACCAAGTACTCGTTTCGCCAGCGCTTCCAAAAATGTTGCCTGATCGTCGTAATGGTTTGCCAGCGTTGATAAATAGTTCCTTTGACGGCTTCTATGTTAAGATCAGGCAGTCCTCTCAAAGGTTCACCGATAATAAAGTGACCCGGCGTTAGAACTTCGAAGTCCTGGACTTCAGTAGGAATCCAACAAATAGGACGCGAGTTTACACAGCCTTCAACCTCTGTTAGTATGGTTGTGAATTCCTCGTAAGTTAGGAGCGTGAGACCTAGGGCTCGTTTCAAATGGTATTTGACGCGTTTGACGCCGGTTTCCCAAAAACCACCCATGTGGGGTGCGCTTGGTGGGTTAAAATGCCATGTGGTTTGAATGTCAGCAAAATAAGAGGACATTTTTTTGTCCGTAATACATCTCTCGTATGCCGCTCGCAGCTCTCGGTCGGCGCCTACAAAATTAGTGCCATTATCCGAGTAGACATGCTGACAGTGACTTCTATGGTTTGTAAACCGTTTAAACGCAGCAATGAAGGTCAACGATGATAAGTCACTGGCCAGCTCTAAATGCATAGCCCCTGTGCTCATGCATATGAATACGCAGATATAAGCCTTAACAGTCTTGGCTCCTCTTCCATGCGAAAACTTCAAAGTATAAGGCCCAGCGAAATCGACTGCGCTATGGAGGAAACATCGAGCGTTTGTGACACGGCTGGTCGGTAGATCGCCCATAGCTTGTTGAGATGGCTTGTGATTTAATCGCCTACAGCGTATGCAGCGTCGATATATTCCTCGTATGAGATTTCGCATACCAGGCACCCAAAAGCGTCGCTGTAGCATAGTTTGCATTATTTGTGGCCCTGCATGTAGAGTCGTAACGTGTATTTCAGCTGCAACGGCCTTAGCAAGCGATGAGGCCTTTGGCAAAATTTTCGGATGTTTAACGTCTGTTGTAAGTGCGGCCTTTTCGAGACGACCACCCACACGAATGATACCATCAGCGCCCAAGAATGGCTGAAGACGAATGAGGCTGCTGCGTACTGGTATGGGATTGTTTAATCTAAAATAAGAAATTTCTTGCTGGAAAGCGTTAGTTTGTGTATGCCTTACCAATGCAAGTTCGGCGTTTCGAATTTCGGCACAAGTTAATGGACCTGATATGCGGGGCCCTGCATTGGACCCCACTGCATTACTGCGTGCGTTATTTATGAACCTCATTAGTAGCGCAGTTATTCGCTTCAGCTTGGTATACGAACTGTATCTGCTTAGCAACTCCCATTCTTCTGTAGTTTGAGCTAAATGTACTGATGTCTAGGTTGATTTTAGCTCAAGTTCTGTTGTGTGTTGACACGATTTGCAACAAAAACTGACCATCTACTGGGTGTACTTTGTAGCCACGCTAACGTAACCATTGAGTCGGTCCATGCATAAAGCTTCTCGAATGTGCAGCCAAAACTAATTTGAACCTGGCGAACTAGCTTTGCACCTAGATAATCAGCACAAAGCTCCAAACGTGGTAGCGTAATGGTCTTGATCGGGGCGACCTTGGTTTTGGCGGCAATGAGGATGACGTGTATCTCCCCATTTGAAAGTAGCGTACGGCAATAGAGCGCAGCGGCGTAGGCCAATTCTGAAGCCTCGGTAAAAAGATGAAACTCCGAGTCGCTGATGTCGTATGATCCCAACCAGCGGTTTAGCTTTAGTGATGCGAGTTTCCGTAGTTCGTTGGGATGATGAAGCCATTCCCTTGCTACGTCAGGGGGAACAGGTTCATCCCAATCCACTTTCGATCTCCAAAGACCTTGAAGCCAAATCTTTGATCGGATTGTGCACGCTGCGATTAAACCAAGCGGATCGAATACCTTGCTTGCGTCTGATAGGAATACTCGTTTTGTGAGCGTGCCGCGAAACTCCTCCAAGTTAACGGCTATAGAGAGCGAGTCGGTATCTGTGCACCAGATCACACCCAACGTGCGTATTTCGTTGCCATCAGCTAGCAAGTGGGACACTTCTTTCGATGCGTGTGGTATGCGTTCTCTGAGCGCTGCGCAATTCGTAGCCCATTGGCGTAATTCGAACCCACTTTGACTGAGGACATTGGATACGCCCCTCTGTAGTATAGTAAGTTCATCTATGGAATGAGAACCGGTGAGCAAGTCATCCATATAAAAATCGTTTGTAACGACCTTCGTAATGCTCTCGTTGGTGCCGGTAGCGTCTGCAGCTGCTCGTTGCAACGACTTAATGGCTAAGTGTGATGCAGAAGCAACGCCTTATGTCACTCTGAGCAGCTTATAATCTTGGATCTGATACGTTATCGCGCCATACTATGCGCTGATACTCGGTGTCTTGGGAGGCGACGTAAACCTGCCGGTACATTTTTGCGATGTCTGCTATGGGCCCATAACGATGGGTACGAAATCGAACTAGAATCGAAAATAGATCTTGCTGTAGTTGCGGGCCTACCATCAACGCATCGTTTAGAGAGTACCCCGATGAAGTCTTCATAGAAGCATTAAAGACTACTCTGAGTTTTGTTGTTTCGCTTGTGTCTTTGACCACAGCGTGATGCGGCATATAATATTTATTTGATGAACCTTGACCTGCCAACTCCATGTGACCGAGATCGAGCAGCTCTTTCATAAATTCTGTATACCCCTGTTGAAGATGGGTATCAGAACTGCGGCGTTGCGAGACTCGCCGAGCACGACTCCCTCTTTGAGTGGTAGACGCACAATGTAACGACCGTCGTCTGCCCGCTGAGTAGTTTCATTGAAGAGCTTCTCACAATAGTTTTCTTCTAGCGTGTAATGTTTTCTAGAAGGTAGCTCTTCGAGCTCCCAAAACTTACTGACGAATTCTGCTAGCTGTGTGTCACAGTATAAGGCGGGGATGGAAAGGGAGTGCGATTGAGAATTGGATGCGTTGCCAAATAACACCCAACCGAAGACGGTGTTTTGTGCCATTGGTGTACCGAGCTGTCCCTTTCGCAACCCGTTTAGCAGAAACTTATCCATCTCATCCATGCCTATTAAAATATCGATCGACCCTGGTTTGAAAAAGTTGGGGTCCGCTAGGTTCAAGTCGGAAAGGTGCGTCCATGATGATATGGAAAGATCAGTCGCGGGAAGATCGTTAGTTATTTTCGGTAAAACCAGTGCACTAACCTCACAGCTTGTACCCAATGACTGTGGTGAAATACTTATTTTACATTATCCTTTTGTATGACCTCCTTGCGATGAACCAATGCCTGTTACGTAAGCGGATGATGCCTTTCTGGGTAGCCGAAGGCGTTGAGCACAGGACTCGGTTATAAACGAAGCGTGTGAGCCGCTATCCAGTAGCGCACGAGCGGGTTGCCAACGATCGGCGTTGTCTTGAAGGAGAACTTCAGCGGTTGCCAATAAAATTACACGATCAGCGTCGGCGTAATGAGATGCGATACTAATGTGCTGACCAGTTGTATTAGCTGCGAACCCATTGGTTTGATCGTTGAAACTAGCGTGCAAAAGCGTATGGTGACGCCGTTGACATATGCGACAAGACGACGTACTCTGGCATTTTGCTAGAATATGAAATTTGCTGAGGCAATTCAAGCAAGCGCCATCTTTTTTTATTGCGGTAAGTTTGGACTTAGGGTCCAGCTTACTAAATTGTGAACATGAATAGACTTTATGGTCACCCTTGCAAAATAAATAATCAGAAAATTTGTGATAATTCGATGATGCAGATTCTGGCTTAGTGCATGTGCTATGTAAACCGTTTTTTGTCGATTGACGTTGCGTTGCATTGATTGTTGGTACCATTTCCAATGAGCGAGCGCGCGTTTCGAGAAATTCTCGAAGTTCGTTAAATGATGGTAGATCGTCAACAACCAGGGAAAGCTCCCATTGCTTACGCGTTTCATGCGCTAGCTTGGAAACAGTCAGATGCACTAACCAGTCATCCCAAAATTCGACTGGGCGCTTTAGCGCACGTAAAGCCCCGATATGTTGTAACGTAGCATCCAAAACAAGCTTGATCGACTTGGCTGAGTCTTTAGTAGCCTTTTCGATAGATGCTAAAGCCTTGACATGGCTTTCTACAATAACGCGAACCACTTTGTATCTTGATGTCAGTAATTCCCAGGCTTCACTGTAATTGCTATCGCATATGGCTAAGCTTCGTACCAAATCAAGTGCTTCACCTTTCAAGCAGTTGCGCAAATATTGCAATTTTTGACCGTCTGACAGACTTGCGTTAGCGTTGACTAATGAACAAAAGATATCGTGAAATGATAGCCACTCTGTTGGATCGCCACTAAAGGAGGGTAGTTGTAATTTGGGCAAGGGCATATTAACGTAAGGGACCTGTACTGAGGTTTGTCGTGGAGGTGGTTGCTTTTCCTCGGCTTGGACGCGTGACTGTTCCTCTACAGAAGCATTTTCTTCCCCACATGAGAGCTCTACCTCTTCTTGAGCTTTACAAAAACGTACCCATTGCTCTTCTAATAATTGCCAATAAGTCGATATTGCTTCGGTATCAACTACAGTGGAATCAGATTTGCTTGTTTGTACGTACCTTTTTATTGCGTTTAATGCTGAATCGCGTATTTTTACGGCAGACATTATATTTTATATATTTGTTGTTTATGCGTGGGATGTACTTAATGTTGTTGTTGGAAAATACTATAGCGATAGATTTGTCCTTTGCAAAGTCAAATGATGAAAAATCAGACCACTTTCTAACTGTAGTACTTGCTAATGTTGTTGTTATAGCGTTATAGCGTTGGTACTCTGCAAGTACGGCGATGAATAAATGTGTGTTGCGAAACTGTCCAAAATCTGGATCGATGGACCCAAATAATGACGCGATAGTTGAATGTTGGTGATGATGCACAGCGTATACTGATGATACGCTTAATCTTCTCAATAAATAAAACACTTTTACTACAATTAATTTAGTAACTTTATATATTTAAAAAAGGCGGAGAAAATCAACTGTTCGCTGGCGCGTGGACTGTAAGAAGAGTAGAAAAAAACAAAATGGTAAAGCGAGTGTCAAACAGCTGCCAGCGTTACCACTCGTTTATGGTCGAAAGAGTTAACCCTTTGTTGTGCTAAGACATAAATACTAAAATGTGTTATGGAAATTTGGTAACAATATACTAAGTGTCGATCAGGCGCCAACATTTTCTATGCTCTATGTTGAACCTATAACCTTGAAGCTTCAATGACCAGCGGGCTAAGCGGGTGGATAGGTCGCTTTGGCGCATCAGCCACTGAAGACTGGCATGATCGGTCACAATTGTAAAATCTTGCCCTTCAACATAAGCTCGGAACTTCTTTAGACTAAGCATAGCTGCGAGGCATTCTAGCTCCGTAACGCTATAATTGCTTTGGGCTTTGTTGAGTTTCTGGGAGAAATATGCAATTGGGACCTCGATACCGTCTTCATTCTTCTGCGCCAAAACCGCACCAACTCCGAGTTTAGATGCGTCACATTGGATGACAAACGGCTTCTCATAGTTAGGACTAGCTAGGACAGGGGCGGAACATAAAACCTGCTTCAAGGTATCAAACGACTTTTGAGCTTCGTCATTCCAATTATTTTTTGTTTTTTTTTTAACAAATTGGTAAATGGGGTAGTAATGGACGCGAGGTTATCTACGAACCGACGGTACCAACCGGCCATTCCGAGGAAACGCCGGACTTGTTTGACATTAGTCGGTACTGGGTAATTTGTAACGGCCGAAATCTTCTCCGGGTCGGTTCGCAGAGTTCCGTTTCCCACAATATATCCCAAATACTTTACCTCAGCGATGCAAAACTTGCTTTTCTGAACATTGATGGTTAAACCGGCCTTTCTTAAGTGATGAGCAACTTCAGAGAGAACGGACATGTGACCATCAAAGTCTTCGGACAATATGAGCAGATCGTCTAAATAGACGAAAACTTGGTTTTTCAGTTTTGGAGGAATGACGCGATCCATCAAGCGGCACAGAGCTTGAGGAGCGTTGCATAAGCCAAAAGGCATTACACAGTAACGATACAAAGGACGATTGGGGACGGTGAAACAAGTATAATCCCGAGAGTTTTCGGACAGGGGAATTTGCCAAAAGGCACGGCGCAAATCTAGTGAAGTTATATATTTTGCCTTTGGTATTCTGCTCAATATACCATCAATATGGGGAAGGGGGTAAGCGTCCTTAACGGTGACGCTATTTATCTTTCTGGAATCAAGACACAGACGGACTTTATTCGGCTTCTTCATCAATACTACCGGACTGGACCAAGGACTATTAGGTGACTCTTCGATCACACGTAATTGAAGCATTTCGTCAATCTCCGCGTGAACTAATTTTTCTACCGCAGGAGAAATGGGAAAATACCTTTGTTTAATCGGACGGACATTGGGCTGTAACTCTATCACGTACTCCATGAGAGACGTTTTTCCTAAACCTTCTTTTTCGCAGTTCGGAAATCTGTTTTTAATAAATTTTAACTTGACTTGTTGCTCGTCAGTTAAGAAAAAGGCATTATCATCAGGCTCCAAATCAAGGGTAACTTCAGAAATTATATGTGGCGCTATTCGGAATTTAATCCAAAAATCCACCCCTAAAATAACTTTTTGCGACATACTTGGAATAACGAAAAAAGTGATCGATTGATTCCTATCTTCGAATTTTACTTCCAAGTCTATGACACCGAAAACCACTTGCGTTTTTCCATCTGCGGTACAAACAGCTGTTTTATGATCTCGCAACTTGTTCTGCTGGCGAATCTCGTCAGCAAGTGAGGATCCGATGCATGAGACCTGAGCTCCACTGTCTAGCAGTCCTAAGTATTCTACACCATCAATCAATATCTTCGCATATGGCCTTAGGTCCGATGACTTCTTGGTTAAAGAGCAAACAAAGGTTTTAAAGGACTTGCGTTTTTCCTTAATACCTCGCCAAAACTCCTTAATACGGACAGACGAACGACTTAAACAGGACGATATAGTATTTACTTGGGAAAACATTCGGTTACGGGCTTCATTATAGTTTCTCAGACGGACATCGTACGGAACAATCTTATGGACATTTGGACTAGTACCTAAAAGTGTACATTCTTTTTCTGGGTATAAAATCGAGGGTTTCATTATTTCCTTTTGGGGTCTTTGCGAGGGTTCAACCTGGAAGCCTCGCTCGTTTTCGAGTTTCCCGAACACGTTTCGCATTTTGGCCTATAAACGTTTGCCTTGCCACAGCCGTAACAAAATACCGTGCGATCTTCTAAACAATCCATGTATCTATGACCTTCGGATCGGCAATTCCAGCAAACCAATTTCGACGCATCAAAAGGACGCTTCGTTAGCTCGTCCACTTCGCACTCAATGTCTTCCGATGTATCATCTTCGTACTGCAGTTCATTGGCATATCGACGCGGGATTGTATTTCCTGTATGACGTGTATTTCCTGTTGGTGGCAAATTGTTCGGCTTGCTAATTTCATTCGCGAGGCTCTCGCCCTTCAAGCAAAGCCTACGCAGTTCGGCGAGCGAGTTGATGGGTACATATAATAACTGCTGACGGATTCGGGGTCGTAAGTTGTGCTGCAGGATCTCTATGAGCTCCGCCTCAGTCAAGGGTACTTGTAGGGGCTCAGCTAATTTGAGCACCGAGTTCCTGAACTCATCAAAGCTCTCGGTCATACCCTGCTTTCTGCTCCTAATCTGCTCCTTCAACTCAAAATCGCTTTTGTGTTGTTGGAAATTAGTCCTAAGGGCTTGACATAGGGAAATCCAGGTCACGCGTTCCACTGAAAGTCGGTATCTCCAGTACCAATCCTTCGCATTGTGCGTGAATAAACTTTGAACGTGCTCGCAAAGTAGATTGAAATTACCGCCGAGTGTATCTATTACCTGGCATTCGATACGATAAATAAAACTATCGACAGACAATCGTGCGGATCCATCGAGGGTGACGCCCCAACTCGAAATAAGTTGTGCGATCCTGCCGGAATTAGGTACACTCGACATATCACTAAAGCGAAATTGGTCAATCGCACGATGGAAAGTTTGGTTGGAGTGGTTGGGCAAATTAGGTATGTCCCTAGGCCAGAATCCCGTCGAATTATTGTTCGGTGGGCCTATTGGGACATTGTTAGCCGCTGGGCTATGGTTACCTCCTGGTCGAACTGCCTGTGCATTTGGATTTTCCCCATTCAAGTTGAGTCTAGCTAAGACACTGGCAAGGGTACTCTCGAGTCTTTGCTCGATCATGCGTGCTACTCTAGTCTCGAGATCGTCTACTAAGGTGGCCTGCCTAGCTGCAATTACAGCCGATACAATGTTTCTAACTCGACCTTCCTCATCCCTATTACTAGCAACCGGTGCAGAATTGGGCAAACCCATAGCGCCGTCACTAGTCAGTTCCGCCTCATTATTCGGTGGTCCTGGTTTCTATTGGATTGAAGCTCATAGGTGTTTTGCCTAAAATCCTTACTACTACACCTAGCTCTGCATTGGGGACAAGTGGAGTTCTTTTTCAGCCAGTTCAATAGGCATGCTCGATGGAAATAATGGGAGCAAGCCGTGGTTAACACATCATCATTCTCCTCGAGGGTTTCCTGGCAGATTACGCAGCCATTGCCCTGCGTTGGCGTCCTGGCTGGACCCTGATTATGTGCCATGGTCAAACAAAAATTCAAAATTAAAAAAAATAACAAGTATCTCGAAGCAGCAATTACAACCAAGGAATCCTAACACTAAATCGAATCCCTAACCCAAAAGCAAACCCAATTCCAGTGTTGTCAAAAAAAAAAATTCAGAAATGAAATGAATTCAAAATTTTAAATAAAAAGTGTATAATAGGGTATTTTAGCGTTAACAAAAAAAACGTACTCGATTCTATCATCGGCCGACGATTTTAATGTAGCAAAATATTCATTAAATAAATAAACCGATTCTCAAAAACTTCAAAAAAAGGTGAATGAATCAAGCGATCTAAACTTCAAAAAAAATTGGGGTATCTAAAAGTATCTAAGCACATACATATGTATTCGATCTATGTGCATAGATAGGCCAAAAACAGTAATAAAATATAGAATAAAATAATAGTGAAAATATCAAAATGTTATTATCTTAATAAAACCAGAAAAGTTCAAAAAGAAACCTGAAATCAGCAGCACTAACCACAAATTGCGGAGGCAAAATCAAGCAGCAAAAAAAAAAATCTCTAAATAGATAAATCCATTCCCAAGGACTTCAATAAAAAAAAGAAAAATAATCGATAAATCTAAGTTTAAAAGAAAAATTAGTGTATATAAATGTACCTAAACACATACATATGTATTGATCTACATACGTGCATAGATTGGTAAAAAAAAATATAATCTTTATAGATCTAATAATGCTATCTTCCGATTCAGTGGTGATTTTTTTTCCTAAGTCAGATATATACATAGGTATATATTGTATATGTATTATTATTTCTTTTCCAAAAAAAACTCAAATCAGCAACAAAAAAAAATCGCAAAAACAAAATGAGGCAGCAAAAAAAAGGTATCATCAAAATTTTGGTCTGACTTCCAAGATGTGTGGCAGTCAGTTCTGGTAGGGGCATTCCAGGTCAAATGGTAGTAGGTACTCGCAGCTTTCGGCTCGAAAGATAAAAAAAAATAAAATTTATAGAGGCAAATCTAACTATAAAAAAAAAAAATATATGAAAAAAAACTCGAAAATTGTTACTGGCAAGAAATTTTTGTATTGTAGGATAAGACGCTATCGGTTGGTTAGCTGGCATAAAGTCTAACTAAAACCACAGTTCCAGATAGTATCTTATCCGTACAAAAACAAAGTCTGAAAATTATAAGTATTTTACTTAGGCAGCGAGTATGTACTTCAGCGTCACCGGTCAGATCCCTGGACATAAAGCCTTTAGGACTCTGCAATTCCAGCGTCAGCACTGGCATACTCGCATAAACAAAAAAAAAACTTCAAAAACTAGCAAAAACTGATTTGGTCAAAACTACAACATTTAGTCATAAATTTTGCGATTCCTATGATCAATCGACTTTGAATCAAAAAAAGGAAAAATCTATAAAAAAAGTATAGGCAAAAAGCGGAAGGACAATGGATATTCCAAGAGGGAATGTTAAAAGGGGACCACAAAAATTAAAGTTACTAACGAGTTCGCCTCGTTGGGTGGTTGTGGAGTCCCTGCTCGGGCGCCATTTTCTGTTACACGCCCCCTCAGCCTCTGCACCTAAGATGGGCTTGCAATGCTTGTTTGGCATAAGAGGTGTGTGCACTGGCATTGTTTCGGGAGCTTCAGCCTGGGGAGGGTTCTAAACACTCATACCAAACCAAGCCATCATCTGTCAGCTTAGGGGGCCTAACAAGAACAAACCTTTGCACACGTATGAAACTTACCCAACAGCATGAGACCTACAACCTGCACCTGGAAAATCCCATACCTGGCAGCGCGCATAAACGATGAACGGCTGCCCTTAACCCACCCTACCATGGCTCTAAGATGTTAATAGAGCCCCAATCTGCCCGCCCACACCCACTACGGAATCAGACCAAAGATATTAAATTAAAGATCCATTTACAATTTTTATTTATACTTCAACTCATTACTATGCAATAATGTATACTTATTCGAACTTAACAAAAAAAAAAGGTTTAAGTATCTCTAAGCTACTTAAGATAGTCTTTACAACTTTTCTTAGGGGGTATTGTGATCAGCTGACCAAAACTAACCTATCTCAACAATTATGTATTTAAATCTTTACCTATATGGTCAACGACCTTGCCGCTCCCGAAGAACTGGAGCATTCAAAAAGTAAAGAAATAGAAAAAAAGAATAAAGAGGCAAAAAAAATGACAACTCTAGCTCTCTTGTCTTTGTACACTAGAGCTCTCAATAATCCAATGGCAAAAAAAAAATTATTGATACCAAAAAAAAAACCACAGAGGAGAGGCCTATGCATATATACATATATATGTATGAACTTATGTGCAAACTTAGTGCACGCAAACAAAAATAAAACAAATCGGCTGCATCTACGTACATACATAAGTAATATTTATGTAAGTACATGTGGGACTAGGCACCTTCTCTAGTTGAATTAAAATAGTGGTTGGATAAAATGAATTAAGTTCACTTACATGTTTTGTTGTTAAGTTACCATTTACTTAGTCCAACGCTGTCCCACGAAGCGAAGAAGGCCTTCCTTGCTCTGGTACGTTGCTGCTGTCTCTGCTAACCGTAGGTTGCTCCTATGTATCATTAAGGCAAGTTATCTTTAAACATTTTATCCAAAAAAAATCTTTCGACCTAAGTTCGGGAAGCGGTGGGGCTATTTCGCCGTCCGCCACTGTACATATTAAAAGCGAAGGTCGCATAAAAAGGGATTATGGATTGGTCACCATCGACGTGGGCGTAAATAAGAAAATGCTAATAAGAGGATCACCAAACTTTGCAAAGATCAACTTTTGACTGTGGTGGTGGTTTGGGTTGAGAGTGAGAAACTATGGGAGGAAAGAACGCAAAAAATGTTAACTGATAACATGTTGTGGAACTAGGTCAGCTTTGGACACTTATCACCTGGTATGCTATGTATGTAGATATGTATGTACAAGGCAAACTAATTATTCATGCAAATTAAAATTTTAAATCTTTTAGGTAATTATGACAAAGGTAGGTATTAAGATATGTTTAAATCCCTATTTACAGGGGGCTAAAATGTATCTAAAGCAGGCCTAGGCAATTTTGCAACTGAGGTAGTGTTAGTGAGAGCGCACCACTGAAATGCTGTCGTTTGTTTGTGTTCAGTGCGTCGCTAGCTAAGAAAGAAGCAAGGTGGTGCGCATCATTTTTGTTATCGCGCAAGAAATAAATATTATTACACAATGTGTGTGAATATAATTATTTAATGTATGTACATATGTTGATCAATGCTTTAAGCAAAAGCAAACTTTTATGTTTTTTCATTTGAAGAAAATAGTTAACAATTAAACAAATGTTGCGCATTAGTGAAATACTTCCGCATAAGCTGTTGCTTCATTGCTTGCTAGTAAGACACTGAACACAAACAAACGACAGCATTTCGTTTATCAGTGCGCTCACACAAGCGAAGCAAGCAAAGAGCGTAATAATCTGTGTGAATTTGGTTCTCAATTATACGGACAATTGTACCACTGAATGCCTGGGCCTGATCTAAAGGTACATAAGTACTAAGTTAAAAATTCATTTTTGTTTTTCTTCCTTTTTAGTTAAGCCTAGGTATGTATGTATGTATGTATATCTACATATATGTATGCGGATAGAAAAATGTACATACATAAAAGCAACTTAATTTATATTACAGATTTTACATTTGACTTCTTTTTTTTTTCTTTTTAGGTTATGACAAATTTTTGGGTTGAATTCATGCTTTTTTTTTCAGCTTCCAGCGATCCCGAATCGCTAGAACTTATCGATACGGTGGAAAACCGCCTTTTCCACTGGCTTACATTCTAGCTTTTTCTGTTCTATTAAAATTGAAAAGCTGAAACTTTAGATATGGAAAAATAAAAATAAGGAATTTCCTCGAATTTGGACTTTGTATGGATAAGTGATAAGGCTTCGCATTGGGTGCATATGGTCAGATTCGGTCACATTTGCCGGCATACGTTAGGGGCGTTATTTGTGGGCATTCATTCAGGAAATTTGTTCCGGCCGCAACAACACTTTTGCACACGTTATTCAGGCTGCGCTTGGAGGGCATTAGTTAGCTAGCCTAAAAGGGGGGTTTCACTTTAGACACTTTCAGCACAAAACGAAACTTTGATTTGAATTCTACAGCATTTCTTACCGATTTCTTTAATTTGGGCTCAATTTGATGGCGGGGAATGTAGTGATGGTGGGAAGTGAGTTTGTTAAATTAGCACTCGCGATCTTTCTTAACTTTTCGAATTAAATGGGATACTTGGTTTACAAACTACACTTCCACACTACGATCTGCTAAGTACGATGGTTCTTCAGGAAAAGAACGATTTTCGCGCCGGATATAAGGCCGATACCCATGAGGTAGTAATTGACATATAGATTATCGATAATTATCGTACGGAAAATCATATGTTCGAACTGATGATTGAAGGATGTTAAGCTTAAAACAGTGTTGGGGACTACCGGGTGTTCGGTATGAAAATTTAAAAGCAAGCTAAAGTAGAAAAATTTAAAAAAAATTAAGGGAAAACTGTGTTTATGTGATGGTGACTAAGGTGTATGCATGTACCCACGGTACAACGACTAATACACATTAATATCGTATTGTTTTTGGATTTGTAGGGCGAAAAGTATAAATAATCGGCAAATAGACACTTTAATAAGCTTTATTCAAAGGCATCTGGAAAACTCTGCGTCTTCCTTAAAGGTTGTTGCCAAAATGAGGAGGAGGTAAATTCGGCCGGACCACCAGTAGAATGTATTGTGGAATCGAAAAAGGCACCATCTTATTTATAACACATGTTTCAGATGGGCTTCTTTAGTGAAAGCGCAAACAGTTTTTAGGCTTGTTGTGTGTATGCTTTTAAAAAGTCCAACAAATATTTGTATGCGGCTTTATTTATCAAATAGTTTTAAATACATTTGCAAAACAATTGAATCAATAAAATTCACTAAAAAGAGTTTTGTTAGCTCTTCCATTAATCCCGCAACTAAAGTGGGCTCGTATCATCACGCAACCTTCTTGTTTTAGACCTCTGTTACAATCCAGTGCTACAGAATCTTTCGTTTATACACATGCGTCCATTCGAAAGGCAATACTATGCATTTTCATTTTTAATTTATCTAATTTAACAACTTTTTATCACAAATTTTAATATTTTGCACAAAAAGTTGTACCAAAATCAAGCGTGAAATGGCAGCACAGCTGATTTCGAAAATTCGAAATTCCTCTTCACCACTTTGTCTGTTCACTAGTGAAAGAGTATTGGCGGAAATTTTCCTTGCGAATAAAAATTTCCGCAAGAAAAGAAATCCGAGCGGATATTTAGGATCGGGCTGGTTATCAAACGTCACCAAATTTTGGGGTGTGAGACAGTTGGTAGCGTGACACTATCAAGGTAGACGTCTAATTCTAAAAAAAAAAAAAAACACATTGTTCACTTGCGTTGTCCACGTCGTGAATAGGGTGGCCGAGGACTTATTCGGTGACAATGCCAGGTTTCTCCCAGCGAAAAATTTGGACACGGCTGGGAGGTATGCATTAGTGCGGGAACAGAGCTCTTCAACGGAGGGGCCTGTTGCCAGTATCGTACAATCGTCGGCGTAAGAGACGATCCTGACAACCTATGGGGGGGGGGGGGGGGAGGGGGGGGTAAGTTTCCATACATAACAGTTAAACAGAAACCTTGTTTAACTATTCTGGGTTTTGATCTGGCGCCTCTGAATTAAACCGACGATTGACGGCCACTCAGGTAGTTAGCAGTCCAACGTTTAAGACAGAGGGTAAGGGACGAGGCTTCCAGGTCTTTCACTAGTTGTGCATGGTTGACCGTGTCAAAAACTTTGGCCAAGTCGAGCGCAACCAGCACTGTCCTTTGGTTTGGGCGCTTTTGGGTTAGTCCGTCCCCTATCTGAGTGGTTATGGCGTTCAGCGCGGTGGTGGTGCTGTGATTTTTGCGAAATCCATGCTGATGTTCGGCGAGCCGCAGGTTTGCGGTGAAGTACGGCAACAAGGTGGATTCCAACACTTTCACTACTGGCGAGAGGAGGGATATCGGGCGATATGACTCCCCTACGGCAGCTGGCTTGCCAGGCTTTAGTAGTGGGACCACCTTTGCTTGTTTCCATCTTTCAGGAATAACAAAGGCGGAAAGGGAAAGGTTGAAAATTTGTGCGAGGTGTTTCAGCATCAGCATGGAAATGCCATCGGGGCCGATATATTTGGTGTTCTTGGATCTCCGAATAGCCTCATGAACTTCTGTTGTGGAGATGGCAATGGGCGCATCGCTGTTTTTGTGTTTGTGCGCTTCCCTGGTGGCTCGGCGAATATCTTTGTTCAACGTAGGATGCATTACAAATTGTCGGCAGAAGGTGCTCGCGCATCTTTTTGGCTTCGACTGAACCTTATCACCGAAGGCGATGGATATTTTGTCGTTAGGTTTAGTCGGGTTGGACAAAGATTTCACCGTCGACCATAATTTGCCAACCCCAGCCGAGAGGTTACAAGACCTTAGGTGCTCTTCCCACTTAGCGCGTAATTTCTTAACTAAGTACGGTATCACGGAAAACAAGAGACAAAAATGCTTTCAATATATTGAAGAACGGCAGTTAAAATGCATTATAGAGTGCACTTAAAGTTCACAATTTTCTGTCATTTTCATGTGGTTGTTGCAATGGCACATTGGGCTGAGCCAAAAAAGTGTGCGTACCGTGGCACGTTGCCACGGTTCAGGCAACCACCCGGAGTTGGCATGGCGTAGCCCAGGGTTTTATTTAAGCGCGGCCGATGGCCGCCAATGCGGAAAGGTGTTCAGCCCTAAAAACATGGATCGGGAGTTATTGTTTAATTATGAAATAAGTCCCAAATATTGGGACTTGAATCATTTTCTTCTAAGAATTTTAATGCGGATTGTTAGGCCTTCTTTCATTGGGCGTTATTTCATAATGAAAGAAACCCTAAAAATTCAACTTTCTTTCATTTTTAAAATTAGGCTTTTCTTCATTTTTAAAGTTAGACGGTCTTTCACTTTTTTGTTAGGCTTTTTTTAGGCATTCTTTTATTTCGAAGAATTAGGCGTTAGTTCGTTAGGCCTTTATTCGCTGAGCCGGCGGACCGGTTATTGACTATCCTGCGCCCATATGATCGCCAAACCTTCACGACACCAACTGGAGAATTGCAACTGCCTGTTTGCTTTTGTCGTCTGAGTCTCACCTCCACCAGGAGGCTAAACTGCACAACTTTTAAGGAGGCAGTTGCTTCTGAACTTTCATAGACCTAGTCATCCAAACCGACTACTATTGGATGAAACTCCGCCCCCCAGAGACATAAGAAAACATCTCAGAAAGAATTATGATGAGATCCGGCATCACATCTCGTTGCCTTTTGATCTGCGGGACCACAGGCTGGCCCTAAAAGTCCTCCACATCGAGTCGGTGAACAAATCCCTCAGATTCCGACCTGTGGCCTCCGTTATATACACCCAAGCACCTGCTCTTGCTGAGGAAGAATGTCTCCTTCCGAACACATGCCCTGCATTCCCACGACAGTCGGTTCTACGTACCGGAATGACTCGACCCGACCAAGGGCTGTTATTTTGCTACCCCCCTGCCTAAACCGACAGCTCACAGCTAATCCCTACGTAGCACTTCCCAAAAGGATTTGAGCAATGCTTAGCGTCCGCTTTCTCCCACCCCTTCAGTCAGCCCCTATTCTTCCAGCATCAGCACGAGTATAAGTCGTAAACATCAGTCCCTTGTTCTATGTGCACTGTTTTGTGGTTAAAATTATATACACGCCTTCGGCATCAGTCAAGTGAAATAACTGCCTTGGCCTGAGTCACCTGCTTATATGCTCTGGACTCGCAAAACAGGAACTTATGGACTGATACGTACGTTGCGCCTTGCTGCCGCGCTACGCAACCTTCAACGTCGTCTGATTCGCCTCTACCCTCTGGTAATGCGATTCCTTCGACTTCAAGAATGCGCCGTAGTGCGCGACCTAGCCTACTACCACCTAGGCATACGCACCAGTCCCTGACCCCCAGCGTCAACTCTGATTCCCCTTCGCATTTCGGTATCCTGGAATTTAATTGCAATGGCTTATCCGGTAAAATAAATGAGGTAATAAATTGCATGAGCCGATATAACATCAAAATCGCAGCGATACAGAAGACAAAGCTCGGTGGAAGGTCAACTCTTCAGACCTGCAACGGTTCCAACGTACACCGTTGTGATCGTACGAGATTGCTTGGGGGTGGTCTGGCATTCATCACGCATCAATCTGTGCAGTATCGTCTATTTGAGCCTGACATCGACCCGAGGGACACCACCTTAGAACGTCAAGGTATGGTTGTCCGGTCAGGCGATGTCGACCTTGAAATCATTAACATCTACAGATCACCTACCCATAGTGCTCTCTATCGATCGCCACTCGCAACGACAAAATATCCATCGCCTTCGGTGATAAGGTTCAGTCAAAGCCAAAAAGATGCGCGAGCGCTTTCTGCCGACAATTTGTAATGCATTCTCCGTTGGACAAAGAGATTCGCCGAGCCACCATGGAAGCGCATAAACCCAAAAACAGCGATGCTCCCATTGCCATCTCCACAACAGAAGTTCATGAGGCAATTCGGAGATCTAAAAACACTAAGTATATAGGTCCCGATGGCATCTCCATGCTGATGCTGAGACACCTCGGTAACAAGGTGTGCGGATTAACTTCGGATGCCTACCAGGTGGTAAAGACCCCAACTATAGGTAGGCTGGTCCTTGCATCCTTGTTAAGAAGACCCTCTCTTACTTTCTGTTATCCAATTTCAGTGACGCAGACACAGTGAGCATCAGCCTCGAAGCTGAAGGCAGGCAAATCTGGCTAACTGCAGCCTATATGGCGCATGAAGCCCCTCAATTACCATCAAGCTGCCTTACTAACGCAGTGAAGGAGGCAAATCTACGGAAGCTGCCGATTATAATAGGAGCTGACGCCAATGCACATAACGTAGTATGGGGTTCTACGGATACCAACCCTAGAGGTGGGTGCCTTCTTGATTTGAGTCTATTACACGGCCTGTATATAAGCAATTCTGGAAGCGAACCTACGTTCGTAGCCGCAAATAGAAAGGAAGTCTTTGACATTACGCTAATCTCTGGCCCAGCACTGGGTCAAATTGAGAACTGGCATGTCTCAAAGGACAACTCCTTCTCTGATAATAAACACATTTGTTTCTGTCTCCTTGTGAGACCACCCACTCTTGCAGCTTACAGAAATAGGAAGAGAACGGAATGGAACGTTTTCAAGAACGCCCTATCATGTACGCTTTGTAAACACGCTTCTCACGGTAGACTCTGTCCACCGCAAAGATCTGATGAAGCGCACATTAATCTGGAAAACGAGTCGGCTTCGATCGACTCATCGCCTAAAATTGACGAAGCGGTAGACTTGATCACAGAGTCCTTTAACGCTGCCTTTAATGTCTCCTGTCCTGTTACCAGACCGAGGAAGAAGACGAGACCACCTTGGTGGAGCTCCGAAATTTCTCGACTCAGGAAAAATAGCAGTAGAATGTTTAACGAAGATAAGCGGACCGGTTCTTAGCATGAATATAAGCAGGCCTTAAAAACTTTCAAAAAAGCAGTCAACAAAGCCCAGAAGGATTCATGGAGGGACTTTTGTACCAACATTGAAACCAACTCAGAGGCGAATAGACTGCGTAAAGTTCTATTGAAAAGTCCCACTGTTCCAACCTTCATCCAGAAACCAGATGGAGACTGGACTGTTCTACGGAGCCACCAACAGCCGACAACAGCGGGCCTATTTAGGACCCTATAGAGGGGCTAATCACCCCTCAGAAAGTCGAATGGGCAATCGGAACCTTCAACCCTTTTAAATCTCCGGGACCTGATAACATCTTTCCCGCTGAACTTCAAATGGCCAGGGGAATTCTCTGTCATATGCTGTCCGATATCTTAGGCTACGCCACGTTCCGCACAAATGGACCGAGGCGAAGATAGTCTTCATACCGAAAGGAGGGCGAGTTTCGCACTCGAAACCAAAGGACTTTCGGCCTATAAGCCTTACATCCTTCCTTCTTAAGGGCAAGTCCGTGGAAACAGCACTCCATGCTATTACCACGAAGATAGAAAAAGGACTTGCTTTCAAGGAGTACACGCTGGGTATCTTTCTCGACATTGAAGGAGCCTTCAATAACGTACTCCCGCAAGCCGTCATCGAGTCCCTTGGGGGAACGGGACTGGAACCCCAGCTTGTGGAATTCGTTAGGCAGCTCCTGGCAAAGAGAACTATCCAGGCTAATCTGGGTGAGGCCTCAATAGTGCGGTACGCATCTCGAGGCACACCTCAAGGGGAGTTCTATCCCCTTTACTGTGGAACCTAACCGTTAACACCCTACTTCTGGAACTGGAAAACACCGGTTGACAAATCATTGCCTACGCCGACGACATCGCTCTTACGGCCACTGGTAGGCATCTTCAGACGCTAAGTGAACTCCTCCAGTTGGCTCTGAACCTCGTGGAGGACTGGGCTATGGTAAGCGGCCTTAGCGTAAATCCCTCTAAAACGGAAATGGTCCTTTTCACTAGAAAATACAAAGTATCAGCTTTTACACCACCCCGCCTGAACGGGGTCAGGCTCACGCTCTCTCAAGAGGTCAGGTACCTCGGCGTTATCTTGGATAGCAAACTCAACTGGAACAAGCATGTTGAGGACAGATCCCGAAAAGCTATCACTGCATCCAAAGCAGCCGTAGGGAAGAAAGGGGGCTTTAACCCCCGGGTGATGCACTTGCTGTACACCGCTGTGGTTAGACCCATTCTCTTTTATGGTGTTGTTGTATGGTGGCCTGCACTAGATCGCAACA
This sequence comes from Sphenella marginata, assembly GCA_951509765.1. Taxonomy (NCBI): domain Eukaryota; kingdom Metazoa; phylum Arthropoda; class Insecta; order Diptera; family Tephritidae; genus Sphenella; species Sphenella marginata. The sequence continues at coordinate 42,999,801 of OX608080.1, forward strand.
GCATCATAGGAAGGATGGGTAGAGTACAGCGTTCTGCGGCGGTGCTTATTACGGGGCCACTTCCATCCACACCTACCAAAACTCTGGAGGTCATGCTCAATCTACTCCCGGTTGACTTGTACGGTAAACTCCAAGCAAGCTATAGCGCAGTAAGACTGAGCGCTGTTCAACGATGGAATGACACCAGATTTGGACACGCAATGATCTTGGAGACCATACCCCAAAATCTGAAAACCGTGGACTACACCACACCTATTTGCCACGGCCTAAATTCCAAGTTCTCTACCAAATTCCAGGCAGAACTTACGGCCATAGAGGAGGCTGCACGCTGGCTTCTATCGAAAAACCGCACATCTGTGTCCATATACAGTGACAGCCAGGCAGCGATCACGGCTCTTCAGGGTAGTAACTCTACCTCGAAAGTAGCTCAGGACTGTATGCAATCGCTCAATGAATTGTCTTCGAAATGCTCCACAGCTGTGGTATGGGTACCAGGCCAAAGCGACATTCTTGGAAACTGTGCTGCTGACGAGCTGGCAAGGAAGGCCACGGAGCATACGGAGGAGAAACACTTCGGGAACATCTCCCCGCCTCTTGCCACGACTAAGCTCTGGCTCCTTCGTGAATTCAATAAAAAGGCAAACTCTAGATGGGCTACGGAAACGACATGCGAGGTGTCCAGGCAAACTTGGCCCCGCATCTGCAACAAACGAACCGAGTTCATACTCAAACTTGGTCTGTTGATCGGGGTGCTCACGGGACACTGTCTTATGGGTGTACATGCCAATCGCATGGGGGTCCCTTCAAATGATTTCTGTCGCAGCTGTAGGGACGAGGAGGAAATTGAGAGTGTCGAGCACTTCCTCTGCAGCTGCCCCGCACTAGCCAGAACCCGGCTGGAGTGCCTAAGCAGGTGCCTACTCCTTGGCCTGGCGGAGTTAGGCTCTGCCGAAATTGGAGAGATCCTGGTTATTTCATTGAACACTTACTCTTAAAGGTAGAAGGGATTTAAACCCGCTCAGTGGTATCACAGTCGGCCTAAGTGCGCCTCTCGGCACCGCTGACAGGCGGCCACCTTAACCTAACCTAACCTAACCGTGATGGTATGTGTGCAAAATTTTTAAAAGTAATTCTCCAAAAATCCTTCCCACATTTAGTAAACTCCATTCTGACTACTTGTATGATTCCTAAGTGTTGGAAAGCTGTTAAGGTTATTCCTATTCCCAAGCAAAACAAAGAGTATAGGCCGATAGCGATTTGGCCATTCTTATCGAAGATAGTGGAACGTATTTTGCATAGACAGATCACTTCATATGTGCACGAAAACAACCTTCTGTCAGGTTGCCAACCCGGTTTCAGGTCAAACCGTAGCTGTACTACGGCGCTTCTGTCTATGATAGAAAATATTCAATTTCAATTTATTTATTTAAGTCTATGATTTTAAAAATCTTACAGACTAACAGTGAAATCTTACAGACTAGAAAAATAAGAGCAGTCAAAATCTTATCTTAGGCATAAAGAAAATTTAAAAATTAAAGATCTGCTAAAACTCCTCTGTACTCTTTCAATTCTTTGAGAATGAACCGCATAAATCGGATTCCAGATTATCGATGCATATTCTAATTCCTAGTGTATGGATCTTTGAAATCTTTGGGTAAGATGAAACTTATGTGGTTTGAAAATGTAAAGCCTGAGTCAAACATTACTCCGAGATCAACAAACTCACCAACAGTAGAAAGATTGTCATCAAAAAGTCTATAAGTAGACATATGGATATTGTTGGTTTTCGAGAGCTTCATATGGAAGCATTTTTAATATTAAGGCGTAAATTATTCACAATACTCCAATTAGCTAAGTTGTTAAGATCATCCTGAAGAAAGGCACCATCTGAGACGCTTGCTATGGTCCTAAAAATCTTTAAATCATCGGCATAGAGCAGATACTTCGAATTTCTAAAACAGGATCCTATATCATTGATGAAAAGAAGAAATAGAATTGGACTGAGAATACTACCCTTAGGAACCCCAGAAGTGGCTTTGTGTTATCAATTTCCACAAATGAGATATTGCTGAGATAAGATCTAATCCAGCTTAAAGAAGTAGAATGGAAACCCATTTTCTCGAGCCTATACAAAAGTATACTATGGGTACCAGTGTCGAAAGCCTTAGCAAAGTCTGTATAGATAACGTCACCTTGTTGGCCAGACTTAAATGACGAGACGCAAAATTGTGAAAAATTGACACTGATCTATGGAACCTTTTATTGCAAACAATAACTTTTCTTTTACTACTTTCTCGAAAAGTTTCGAGCAGTTAGAAAGTTTCGAGATCGGCCTATAATTAGCTACATTATTCTTGTTACCTGATTTAAAAATAGGAGTGATAGAGGCTATTTTCCATCGGTCAATGAACTTACCACTCGCTAGAGAGAAATTAAAAATATAATACAATGGTTTACATAAAGAAAAACTGCATTTCTTCAATACAAAAGACGAGAGTCCATCAGCATCGCATTTTAATGAGGTTTTAAGGACAGCAATACCATTGATTACATCAGTTTCCGATATTGATAAGGACCCAAAACAGACCGTTTTCGTGACATCGGCACTGAAATTACCAACCGAATTGCTTGAAACAAAATTTGATTGAAAAAATCAGCAAACAGGTTAACAGAATCCAGTAGGCATTCAGAAGAAACGCCGAGATAAGACATACAAACCGGAATATTAGAACAACCCTTCTTAGAACGAATATATTTCCAGAAAGCTTTAGGGTTTTCCTTCAGCTCATATTCGTACTTAGAAATATATTCTTTGTATAAAAACTTATCCAGCACATTAAAATCTTTACTATATCTCATGTAATTTTCCTTATGGAGGATATTATTGGAAGATTTATAAAGTTTAAAAAATTTGTTCCTAAGATTTTTCAATTTCTTAAGGCGCTTGGTATACCATGGAAGTTTATGCTTACGCTCGGGGAGTAAAAAAATGTTATTATTAAAGATTTCATATATAATACAAAGAAAAACATCGAAGCATTCCTCTGCACTTTTCGAGTGGAAGATTGAAAGCCAATCCACTTCGAGAATTTCAGCATTTAGGGAGTCAAAATCCGCATCACGAAAGTTAAATCTAATATTTGGGATTGCGCTTGAACTTGACAGAAAACTAACAAACTGGAAAGTGAGAGAAAGTGGAACATGATGCATATCTGATTTACATATAGGGAATGTGGATTCCGTGACATCAAAAATTAAATTTTCATCGACAAAGACAAGATCCAAGATATTATGTAATGAGTTGAAAAACGAATTAATTTGAGTGAGATTAATACTAAAAAGGCTATCAATGAAATTGATTACAGACAAGCTATATACATTCGTTGGCGTTAATATACCGTTATTAAAAAAGTTTGACCAAGTAATTTTACTGAGGTTAAAGTCACCTAGAATACAAAAATGGCTGTCCTCGTTTCTTTCATGCAGACTCATAGCCCCGGTTTCACCAGCGTGACTAAGACTAAAACTAAGTCGCGACTTAAGTTAGCCTAGATTTGCGACTAACTTACTTTTGTGTTTCACCAACTTAGCAACTTAAATAGTTTTGACCACAACAACCTGGTCAGCTGATTTATACATAGTAGTATTTTTCATACCAGTACCCATTGAGAAATGGTAATGTATAGAAATGCACCAAGGAATATATATGTATGTAGATCGCAGGCCGCATATCCCTTTGATTGGAAGGTGGTAAAATATTGCTTAATTGAAAACGATGGTTTGGTAATGGTTGCATGCTTCCAAAGAAGCGTTAACGTGCATCTACGCTTACCTCGTTAAAGTCATGCATGGCAAAGTTTCCAACTGGGACGGTGCACAAAGCAAATTAGTAACATTTCTGACGTATGGGTTTCGAATGCCAGCAACACTGACTTAGTCGAGGATAAGTCAGCTGGCAGGCTGACTAAGTTGTGACTTAGTTAAGTTAGATGGTGAAATTGAAAAAGTGAAAATCGTGACTTAACTAAGTTAAGTCGAGCTGGTGACACCGGGCCATAATGTTGCTTATATGAGCAGCATGTAAAGAATCGGGGCTAGACGGTGGTATGTAAGGTACACAAATATATTTTGCCAAGATTACCAAAAATACATACACATAGCTGATCGAGAGGAGAATCATAATTTTCCAGCTGGACTAAAGATGAGCGAAGCTTTCGATCCGCCCCCTCTTAAGCAATTAGTCTTAAAAGCGTCTCCATCCTTGCGGTACAAGTGAAAAAGGTTGGGATCAAAAAACTCAGCATCAGAAAAATTACTGTTTAGCCATGTTTCAACAACGAATTCGCAACGAGATGTAGATAGAAAAACTTCGGTGGCGCGAACTAAAGTCAGTGGAATTAACGTCAGTGACGTTAATTCGCACCCCAAAAGCGAATTAATGTCAATGACATTAAGACGCATGCCAAAAGCGAACTAAGGTCAATATTTTTAGCGAACTAACGTCATTGACATTAATTCGCATTAAGAAAGCGAACTAAAGTCAGTACATTTTTTTTATATTCCAAATTTTCATTTTTCATTATCACCTTCGACTTATGATCATTATATCATGAATTTGGGATTTAAAAAATGAATCTGGGATTGACTTAGGTCAGATCCCCAATTCGGGGTGTGATCCATGGTATTTATGTGCAGAACGCCTTTCCGCATTGGCGGCCTTCGGCCGCGCTTCAAAAAATAACCCTGGGCTACGCCATTCCAACTCCGGGTGTGTGCCATAGCCACTGACGTTAATTCCACTGACGTTAGTTCGCGCCACCAAAACTTCATTAGCTTTCGTACGCATCCCCGAAATGTTTTGATAATAAATATTAAAATTAAAGATATTTTTAGTACACTCAGCCCTAGAACTAAATTTTAAGCCGCTCATTGTTCCATCGGCCCCAACTGATTGCCCTTGAACATCAGTTGGCCCTCGTCGTTTTTTGAGCGGAAATTGAACGGACGCACCACAATATTTTTAGGCCATAACTCAGGAACCAGCAACTTTGGTAACGAAATGGCATCAACACCCAGCTTGAAATTTACAAACCGCAGATCATTAGGATCCACGCCATTTTTTATCAGAGGAATACAAACAATGTCGTTTTCATCAATTCCAGTATTTTTAGAAATGTACACTTTCAATTTCTCAGAAATAACAGAGGCAGAGAATGGCGAAAGATGCAGCCATTTCCTTTTCGCAACAGCACTTAGGTCACAATTTATACCCGACCCAACCACTAAAGGTTGCGCCCGCAAGCGCGATTTACTTTGAATGGGTCTGATATTTTCATTTTCCAAGCCTGCATTGTCAGCACTTTCCGGCATCGTATTTGAACCAGCTTCTGCATTATCATCGCTAGAGGAAATTTCAGCGGCATTAATAATTTTATTTTTACATATTTGTAAGTTTTGCAAGCTCGAGACCAGAGAAAACAATAATTCGTAATGAATTTTTAATTGTTTGTTTCATTACGAATTATTGTTTTCTCTGGTCTCGAGCTTGCAAGACTTACAATATGTAAAACAAGAAAGACCGCAAAAACCAACAACAAAATATTAAGAACCGTAGCACGGGTTTACGTACATAAATATGTACAAACAAAAAAGTCCAGCACACACATTCGTTCGTATGACCGAAGGTCTAACAACAATGTGTGCTCACTGTTGGCAAGAACAAACAAACAAAAGGGAATTAATTGAAGTGGAGATAAGTACATTGTGACGTCACAGGGCATCATAGCTTAGTGTTAGAATTCTCTAACAGCGGCTTTGGTGCAGACACTGGTTCGCATCCCAGTGTCCGAAAAGGGATCTGATGATGAGCCTGGAAACTCTGAAACATGTAATCCTATCCATCGCTGTTGATTTTTCCTTTGTAATTTTTCTCCAATTATTAATTTTTCCCAAAAAACTGACAATTAAAAATTCATTACGAATTATTGTTTTCTCTGGTCTCGAGCTTGCAAAACTTACAAATATGTAAAACAAGAAAGACCGCAAAAACCAACAACAAAATATTAAGAACCGTGGCACGGGTTTACGAACATAAATATGTACAAACAAAAAAGTCCAGCACACACATTCGTTCGTATGACGGAAGGTCTAACAACAATGTGTGCTCACTGTTGGCTAGAACAAACAAACAAAAGGGAATTAATTGAAGTGGAGATAAGTACATTGTGACGTCACAGGGCATCATAGCTTAGTGTTAGAATTTTCTAACAGCGGCTTTGGTGCAGACACTGGTTCGCATCCCAGTGTCCGAAAAGGGATCTGATGATGAGCCTGGAAACTCTGAAACATGTAATCCTATCCATCGCTGTTGATTTTTCCTTTGTAATTTTTCTCCAATTATCAATTTTTCCCAAAAAACTGACAATTAAAAATTCATTACGAATTATTGTTTTCTCTGGTCTCGAGCTTGCAAAACTTACAAATATGTAAAACAAGAAAGACCGCAAAAACCAACAACAATTTTATTTTTATTTTATTTAACCGTCTAGAATTTCTTTTATTTTGCACAATTTGCCATTCATTTTGGTTACCACCAACTTCAGACGGAATTTCAGTAGGAATTGAGGTAGGCGAAATCAGTAGCGAGGCAGCGGCGATAGGAATTGTGAACAGCAGAAACAGCAACAGTCTTATTAAAAAGTGCCGCGGCCGCATTAGCAGCGCCGTTGACAGAGCCACAAGCGCCCGATGATGAAGACATATTGTAGTTGTTAGCACCGCATAGTTTCTTAACTTGTGTGAGCAAACGAGGCAAAATAGAATTATCTCAATAAGCTTATCTACACTGTAAGTCACGCACCTCAGATTGGAGAGAATCACTTATTCTGCGTAAACACTCATTGTCTGCATGCAAAGCAGACACAGTAGAAAGAAGATTAGAGTTGAGTGTTTTCAACTCAGCAAAGTAATTGGCAATTAGCGGATTAGGTTTTTGCACTTGAGCGACTTGTTGTTGTTGTCGAGAACAAATTGACCAGAATAATACTGCTTTTTTAACAGTTCTCGACTACTCTTAGACCTTTGACTTCGTCGACCACACTCTGCTCTGTCTGAAACTGGATAATCTGTTTAACTTCTCTAGTCATGCGTCAGCCCTCATTAGATCCTACCTTGCCGACCGAACTCAGGCAGTAAGCGTGGGTAGTATAAAGTCTGATTTCTTAAGTGTTTTTCGTCGTGTCCCACAAGGCTTGGTCCCCTGTTATTTGTTTTGTACATAAATGACTTGCCTGATGTACTTAAGTATTCTAATGTTCATATTTATGCTGATGAAGTACAACTGTATACTTGTTGTCCTTGTGATCATTTTGAACATTAGAATACTTAAGTGGAAGCCATTCTTTGCGTGAAGTCAAATGCCATAGGGGTTGATGGTATATGTGCAAAATTTTTACAAGTAATTCTCCCAAAAATATTCACGTTACACATTTAGTAAACTCTATTCTGACTACTTGTATGTTTAATAAGTGTTGGAAAGCTGCTAAGGTCATTCCTATTCCTAAGCAGAACAAAGAGTATAGGCCTATAGAGATTTTGCCATTCTTATCGAAGGTAGTCGAACGTATTTTGCATGAACAGATCACTTCGTATGTGCACGAAAACAACCTTCTGACAGATTGCCAGTCTGGGTTCAGGTCAAACCGAAGCTGTACAACGGCGCTTCTGTCTGTGATAGAAGATATTCGAGAACAAATTGACCAGAATAATACTGCTTTTTTAACCACTCTAAGGCCTTTGACTCGGTCGACCATACTCTGCTCTGTCTGAAACTGGAAAATCTCTTTAACTTCTCTAGTCATGCGTGAGCCTTCATACGCGTGGGTGGTATAAAGTTTGATTTCCTAAGTGTTTTGCGAGTTGTCCCACAAGGCTCAATACTTAAGTATTTTAAAGTTCATATTTATGCTAATGACGTCCAATTGTATTTGTGTTGCCCTAGTGATCGTATCAATTTGGGTATAGATAACATAAAATATGACTTAAATAATATTGGTGAGTGGGCCTCAATGAACGGCTTATGTCTGAACCCTAAGAAGTCGAAATGTATAGTTATTAAAAGAAAGTCGTTAGCAACAACTGGCTTGTAATAATTTAACCTTGGACAATACGTTGACACTGCCAAAAAATTTTAAGTATAGTTTTTAACAAAACACTGACTACTCTAACTATGACTATGTATGCAAAAAGAAACTTAATGTTGTGTACAACAACATTTCCAGATACATATATTTACGGGCTAAGTAGACTTGACCACATCTCTGCTCACGCGGAACAGTTGCTTGGCATTTCTTTTGGTAATCTTTTAAAAGTAAAAACGCTTATGTGTAATAGGCCGCATAGACAAACTCCGACTCGAGCGTACTGAGTTGGCCAAGAATATACAAAAAGCTTTTCAGAAATCAGCTCAGCGCTACAATCTCCGTAGCAGAGTAAAACCTTTTAGTGTATGTGAAAATGTATATCGGGGTAATTTCGTCCTGAGCGACAAAGCGAATAAGTTTAACGCCAAGCTAGCACCAGCTTTTATTAAAGCTAAAGTTCTCGCCACAAAAGGAAATTCCATGTATCAATTGAAAGACATACATGGTAAAATAGGGTGGTACCATGGAAAAGATATAAAGGATTGCAACGGTTAAACACAAATTACCGTCAGATAATGTCAAAAAACAACTAAAAAAGGACAACCATATATAAATTTATCTGCGTCCCTCTCTAATTATCTCCTGTTGACATCACGCCACCTTTTTGACTTGTTTTTCCGTGCCTATAAAAGCGACGATCTGAGGCATATCGAGAATTCTTCTGGATAAAGTCGTGAGTGAAGGTATACTCTCGGTAACATGTATTTTCCGCGATCGCAAAATTTTTCCAATTCATGTCGATAAATTAAAAGTACAGAAGTTTGCTGAGTGTTTTTACGAAAAGTTAATTATATTGTGGCGTGGTCTTGCCGGCCATGATGGCGCGGCGTGTACCACTGCTTGCACGCAGGTGCATCTACTTGCGTAAGGGCACCCAAATTAAAAAAAGGAACTTCACACGTATATTTGGATTTGGTTGTTTTATTTAATTAAACTTGGTTTCAGTTTTTGTTCAATACAATGTGTTTTATTTAATTACAACAAGCCACACTTTTATTAGCTGTGCTAATAATTTTATTTTTTTGGTTTCGATGCGAGTCAAATAGAACCGGCGCGTTTGAGTGTGGGCAATCGACCTCGTGTCCGCCCACACTTCAATCGCTCGTGTCCCTGTCGACGGTTGGCAGCAGTTCAGCAAAAGCTGACAATAGTGCCAACTATCGACAGGGCTGTATTTTGTTCTATTACAAAATATCGCCTAAGGGCGATGTTACGTTACACCACCCTTCTTCGGGAAAAGAAGAATGCGGCAAGATGATCAGTTTTGCCGGATTCTTCTTGTACAATATTTTAAATTGTTTTGAGTGGACGAGTGTTTACTAATTAGGGTGTACCTTCCCTTTTCAAGCAATCGTCCACTCATAGCAATTTTATTTTTAAAATTTTATGCTTTTATTATCTTAAATATTTATATATACCTATGCATTAAATATTTTATGTGCATATTACTAATGTTTATAAAAATTGTTTGTAATAGTTAATTGGTTAAGTATAAATATAAATGCTATAAGTGAAAACTTGTACATATGTTAGCGTTATTTGCTTTTCATTATTTGTATTATTTCATGCTTTAGAAATTTTTTGTTATAATTAGTGAATTGGTTAGGTAGTAATTGGAATGGTAGTATATAAAAATGGTAGTATATAAGCATTCATTGCTCTTTAACAGTTTTTATAATGATAAGTTTATAAAAAAAATTTTGCTAATTTTTTTCTTTAGTTTTTTTTTGTAATATATCAGCATTAGAGTAAATATATAAATTGTGTAAATAAAATATTTTAAGGTTTTTTTTTTTTTTTTGATTGTTTACATATTGCCAATGGCATGCTTATATATATATATGTATGCTTGTTACCATTAGTTATGTTAATTATTAATAAAAATTTCATACCTTAATGGTTCTATTCTTGTGTATTGTTCTTTCTTTACTTTTTTCCGTATCGTATATTGTTACATTTGTTCCATCAATTTTTGTTACGGCGTAAGGCCCTTGATAAATGTTTTCGTGTTTGTTTCTTGGCTCTTTTTGTATGAGGATTTTGTCATTTACATGTATAATTAGTGGTTTTGCTGTTTTATCGTAAAATTTCTTATTTTGTATTTTGTGTTTGTTTATTAATATTTTTGCTAATTCATGACTTTTTTGCATTCGGTACTTTATTTCTTTTGCATAGTTTTCTATGTTGTAAATTGGATCAATTTTTTCTTTTGTTAATTCATTTGGCAGAATTGCCTTTTTACCAAATACTAACTCGAATGGTGTGAATTTATTGTCAAAAACGGTATTTGTTGTAGTATTGTGCAAGAATGTAAAGTACTTTAAATAAACGTCCCAATCTGAGATTGTCTCGTTTAAATATGCTCTTAAATATTCGTTAAATACTCTATGGTTACTCTCTATTGTACCGACGGTTTCATGGTGATACGCAGTTGAGAAATTATGTTTTATTTTAAGAAGTTCTGATAATTCTGCAAATAATTCATTTTTATATTCGGTTCCTAAATCCGATTTTATGCTATTCATAACACCGTAGGTTAAAATAAAACTCTCAAAAACTGCTGAAGCTACTGTTTTTGCTGACTTGTCTGGTACTGCCACTGTTACTTTTGACATATCACAAATCATGGTAACCGCGAACTTGTTACCGTGTGTGGATTCTGGTAAAGGACCTATCGTGTCGATTACGACAATGTCAAATGGCTTACTAGGAGTGGGTGTTAGAACTAACTCTTCTTTATTCTTTACTTTTACTTTATTTAAAAGGCATTTTTCGCAGTTTTTAACGTAATTTGCTATGTCTTTTGTCATATTTTTCCAAAAAAATTTGTTTCTTAATTTCGCATATAGTTTTTTCATTCCACAATGACCCCCCGAGATTGGATCATTGTGATATATTGTTAATAATTTTAATTTTTGTTCCTCATCATTAATTGTTATAATTGGATCCAGTAAAATAATAGTTAAATCTTTCAAAATCTTATTTCCTCTCTCTTTAAAATTTGTAATTGTATAATATTTGAAAATTAAATCATCCTTTGGCCATTCTATCTGCTTAATTTTTAATTTTCCGGCTTCTATTTCTAGCCTCGAAAGTAAAGTATCGAAATTCTTTATTTCGTTTGAAAATTCAAAATCTAGTAAAATTATTCTTTTATGCTTTATATGCGCGCGTATTCTTAAAAATTGTTTACTGTTTTCATCATTAAATATTTCGGATCTGATACGAGGAATTGTCTTTGAAAAATTGTGTGAATATTTGTCATAAACGTGTAAAGCTTGTAAATTTTCGCATGAATGTATATTTTCGCTAGAACCGCGTATTTCTTTCTTTCTACTCATTGCACGCGTTTGAACCGTCAATATATTTTTGGATTTTTCTTTTAATTCGTCAATAGTTATGCGCGAAAGTGCATCAGCGCCTACGTTTGATTTTCCCTTTATGTATTCTATTGTAAAGTTGTATTCTGCCAATTCAAGTCTGATTCTTGAAAGTTTTGAAGATGGGTCTTTCATATTGAACAAATAAACTAAAGGCCTGTGATCTGATTTTACAATGAAATGATTTCCATAAACGTATGGTCTGAACTGTTTTATCGCAAAATATATCGCTAGTAATTCTAACTCTATTATCGCTTTTTTCTGTTCTGCGTTATTAAAAGATTTTGAAGCATAACATATTGGTAAATCGTTACCTTGTTGTTCTTGGCTGAGTATAGCTCCACAACCGGTTTTGGAAGCGTCTACTGTAATGATAAACTGTTTGGAAAAATCCGGATATTGCAGAATCTTTGGTGACATTAGTGATGTTTTCAATGCATCAAAGGCTTCATCGCATGTTTTATCCCAAATAAATTCAACTTTTTTCCTATTCAATCTATTAAGAGGTGCTGCCAGAGATGCGAAATTTGGAATGAAACGTCTATAATAGTTTGCAAAAGCAACGAAGCGTCTTACCGCGTCTTTATCTGTCGGTTTGGTATATTTTCTAATTGCATCTATTTTTGAATCGTCTGGCGCTAAGCCCTCGGATGAACACTTATGACCTAGGAATGTCACTTCGGGTCTGAGAAAATTACATTTGTTTGGATTGAGTTTTAGATTGAACGATCTACAAGTGTCGAATACTTTGGATAAATTTTTAATGTGATGTGATTCGTTACAGCCAATGACAATTATGTCATCTACATACAAAAAAGCTACGTTAGGCGGAATCCCTGAAAACGCAATTGTCATCATTCTTGAGAATGAGTTTGGTGCAATACTTAAGCCAAACGGCAATACTTTCCATCTATACGCTCCGCGATCAGTAGAAAATGAGGTTATATCGCGTGAATCAACATGTAAGGGTATTTGGTGAAATCCAGAAAAAAGGTCTAACGTTGAGAAAAATTTGGCTCTGCCGAGATTGTCTAATATATCGTCGATTCGTGCTAATGGGAATTTATCAGCTATTAGTTTTTTATTAACCGCGCGAAAATCAACACACATTCTGTAAGCTTTTTCACCATTACTTTCCTTTTTAGGCACTAAAATAAGTGGGCTGTTGTAGTTTGAATAACTCCCTTCTATTAAATCGTTTTCTAATAATTTCGTAACTTGTTTGTTTATTTCTTCCCGCTGAGAATATGGTAAACGATAATTTTTAATATACACTGGTTCATTGTCTGTTATTCGTAATGTTTGCTCATAAAAATTATTTAATGTCATTTTGTCGTTATCAAGCGCGAATAAGTCGGCATATTGTATGCAAAGTTCTAAAAGTTCGGATGGAGCATTTTTTGGAATTTGATTTTTTAAAATCGAAGCTACTTCGTTAATACGTTTATCGTCTGATTTAGTTTTATTAATCTCATATACGTGGTAATCTGTAAGTTTTTCTGTCCGAATAGAATTTTTCTTTATGAATTGAATGTCATTTGTGGTATTTATTATTTTTAAAACAGGGTTTTTAGAAGTTGTAATGCATCTTGCTGTAAATACACCTTTTTGTAATTTTTGAGATTCAACGAAAAGTGGAGTTGTTGAGTGACCTAAGTCAAAAATTCGAAAAACTTCGCATCTAGGTGGTATTATACACATGTCACATTCTGTTCCGTGAAGGATTGGCATATTGACTTTTTCACCATTTGCCCAGAAAGAGATGCTATTATTAGAATAATTTATGATACATTTGTTGTGTTTGAGAAAGTCTTTACCCAGTATACCATCTGATGGTATATTAAAATCGTCATTCACCACATGTAGGTTATGTTCAACTAGAATGTTTGAAAAATGTAAGTCTATATTAATTTTACCTAAGGTAGAAACAGAGTTTGAAGTTACGCCAGTGATATTAACAATATCGTCGCTACAAATGGGAATTTGGTTATTTAAACTTGAAATTTTAATCAGTGAAATATCAGCCTGTGTGTCTAGTAAAAATGTGCATAGTTTTTTAGATCCGGTTATGTTAATTTTGACAAAATCTGAATAATTAAGGTTTAGACAAAAAACGTTTTTGATATTTATTCGCTCAACTCCCCGTCCCTCAGTGTTCGCGCCTGCGGGGCTTCGGAGTTTAAAGCTCGTACGTTTGCATTGTTTCGCGTATTTGAACTATTGGTGCTATTATTCGACCTGTTTTCTGACCTGTACTGATTGCTATTGTTATTACGTGCATTAGCGTTACCTCGATTGTCGTTATTTTGCCTATAATTGTTCTTTTGTCTACTCTGGTTGTTATTATTGTATCTATTGGTATTGTTGCTGTACCTATTGAAATTATTGCTGCTATTGTACCTATTGAAATTATTATTGTTGTTGTACCTATTAAAGTTACTATTGTTATTATATCTACCGTTATTGTTGTAAGAACTATTACCTCTATTGTTGTTTCGAAAATTATTTGGATTATTAAATCTGGAACGAAATGCTAATACCTGTCTCTCGGTAGCTTGAGTATTTTGTTCGACTATCATCTTTGCTACTACATCTTTTGCGTCGCTAAAATTGGTTGAAGCCAAAATGGATTTTACTAAGTCTGAGCGCGTATTAAGCCTACAAACATTTACCGATTGCTCGACTGCCATTTCGTGAGCTTTGGCTTTTGACATACCTTCAATGATTAGAGATCGCTCTAATGCATCAGATAGTTCCTCTACACGTTTAGCAAATTCGGTCAGGTTATTATTGGAAACTTTTAATGAAGCTATTTTTCCTGCAACTACTTTAGAATTATCTGGTTTTATTCTGATTCTAAGCGCGTCTTTAATCTCTTCGATGGATGTTATATTAGTCGGAATTGCCTCTCTAGCTTTCCCTTCTAGTTTTGATTTAACGAATGCAATGAGAGTTGGCATAAGATTCGAATCTGTTAAGCTTTCAACTAGGTCTATTTTATCTATGAAGGAGTCTAGCGCTAATGGATCACCATTGTAGTTTTCCCTAATTATAGGAGCACACATCGAGATAAAACTTTTCTTTTGCTCCGTGGAAGCCATTTCTATTGATTTTACTGAATTACTATCTTTATTGTTTAAATTTGAAAAAATTGATGATTTTTGAAAATGAATTGAATTGTCTGTGGAACGGTCTAATGTACAAACTGAGTTGTCGAAACCTAACAGGTTTTCCTGCAATGATATATTTTCGAATGTTGGCAATGAACAACTTTGATTGACGCTATGCTTTTCGGATGTGCCTAGTTCTGACGAGTCAGAAAATTCTTCTTCTTCTTCGGAATCGTCGTAGGATTCTTCTTCTAACCACTCGCTATCAGATGTAAAAATATTGTCTTCTACTAAATCGCTGCAATTATTTGGTATTTTAACTGTACATTTCAGTTTTGCAAAACATTTAGCTAATTGTTCTCTACAACGTGATAGGATTCGATTTACAACGACTGGCTTAACCCGATTCTCAAAATGCACATTAGCCTCTACTAAAATTTTATTATAAGCTTCTATTAAGGAATTTCTGTATTCATCTAACTTTTCTTGCTTTGTCGATAATGGACGACCCGTATTTAGAACGAGTTTTTTGATTTTATCGAAATTTTTTCTCAATTCTTTGAATTTAGTCTCAAAATCTGACATCAGCAAAAAAAATTCGATAAATATTAGATTGAATGGAAAAATTTGGAAATTTAATAAAATGGAATAAAATAAGTTAAGTTGAAAATGTCTCGGTCTAAATTGAAGGCAAAGTTTTGAAAATCTAATAAATTTTGGTTGATAATTTGAAAAACTGAAGAAAAAGTTCCTGAATTGCAGAGTGTGCTACCATGTGTCGTACAAAGAGATGATATTGTTTGTTGCAAGTTTATATTTATTGTATGTTGAAATGTAGTAAATGTTTGAAATGTAATAATGTTTATAATTTGTAAATTTTTAAAGTTATAAATGTTTTAAAATATAAATGTTTGAAATTTGGTAATGTTTAAAGTTATGAATGTTTGAAGAAATATAGGTGTTTGACAATAGCAAATGTTTCAAAGTTACGGATGTTTGACAATTGAAAATGTTTTAAAGTTATTATTGTTTGAAAAATATAAATGTTGGAAAGCTGTACATGTTTTAAAGTTATAATTGTTTACCGTGACAGCCGCACCGTTGCACTCAAAAATGTATATATGTTTTACGTGACGGCCGCACCGTTTCACTCAAAAATGCATTAAATTGTTATAGTGTTTTACAATTTTTATATGTATACATATATTATATGTGTACCTAATATACTTATATACCTAATATACATATATATACCTAACTCGCCTCACCAGTCCATGTTGCCGCCATTGCTATTTTTACGAAATATTGTTGTCCTGCTCTGCCGTTGCTTATGCCCTTGTTGGTTGTGGTTTTTTTGTTCTTTTCTTCTCCAATGCGCTGCCGCCGGCTTGGCGTGACTAAACTGTGCCGTTATATGTGGCGTGGTATCATGGACCGTTATGCCGCGGTCTATTGAAGTGCTGTGGTTTTGGTACAGTTTTCAGTTTTTTTGAAGTTATCTCTGTTTTATTTATGTATATATTTAGTTTATTTCTATTAATTTTCTGTAATTTATTAATGTGCGTATTATCTCCGTTTTGATTATGTTCGTATTTTTAATATTTTCGTTTGAAAAATTTGTTAACTGTACCACCACTTCACACGTATATGTATGTACATATATTATTTTATTTTAAGTCCATTTTTCTTTGTTATAATAATTAGTTTTTCTCAGCAACTGTACCAACTTTTTTCGTATATTTATTTGAAGTTCAGTTCATTTTTTGTTGCATTTTAACTATATGTTGGTAAAATGGTTTTTGTTGTTTATCTTTTGTTGAAATGTTTTATTGTTGCTTTTCTTTTGTTGAAATGTCTTATTTCAGTATTTTTGTATTTTAATTTTGAAAATTTTTGTTTTAAAACTGTAATTTTATGTTGTAAAGTTTTCGTATTTTAGTAATTTTTATAATTTGTTGTATTTTGTAAAATTGATAATTTTGCTGTGTTTCGTAAATTTTATAATTTTTGTATTTATGTTTGATAATTTTTGTGAAAAAACTTTTTTTTGTATTTTAGTAAAGTTTATTGTATTTTAGTAAAGTTTATAATTTTGAAAAAAAAATTTTTTTGATATTTTTGTAAAGTTTGTAATTTTTTTTGTATTTTTTTTTGTAGATTTTATACTTTTTTTTGATTTTTTTCTTGGTTTTATAATTTTTTTGTGTGTATTTTTGTAAATTTTATCATTTTTTTGTATTTTTTGAGTTTTTTTTTATATTTAATGTAGTTCAATTTCTTTTTGTGTAAGTCACTTTGTTAACATTGTTGTAATTTTGGTTTTGTGTTTGAAAAGTCAAATTTTTTTGTTGGATTTTGTGGGTTTTATAATTTTTTTTGCATTTTTTCGAAAACTTTTTATAATTTTTTTGGATTTTTTTGAATACTTATATATTTTTTTGTAATTTTTGAAAAATTTTGTAATTTTTGTTTTGTATATTTTTGTAAAATTTTATAATTTTTTTTTGTATTTTTGAAAACTTTTTATAAATTTACTTTTTTTGGTTTTTTTTTTTTTTTGTATTATTTTGTAATTTTTTGGCGCATTATTAATGCAATTTTATTGTATTTCCGCAGGGCTCCGGCCCACGGTCACGGTCGCCATGTGGCGTGGTCTTGCCGGCCATGATGGCATCTACTTGCGTAAGGGCACCCAAATTAAAAAAAGGAACTTCACACGTATATTTGGATTTGGTTGTTTTATTTAATTAAACTTGGTTTCAGTTTTTGTTCAATACAATGTGTTTTATTTAATTACAACAAGCCACACTTTTATTAGCTGTGCTAATATTTTTACTTTTTTGGTTTCGGTGCGAGTCAAATAGAACCGGCGCGTTTGAGTGTGGGCAATCGACCTCGTGTCCGCCCACGCTTCAATCGCTCGTGTCCCTGTCGACGGTTGGCAGCAGTTCAGCAAAAGCTGACAATAGTGCCAACTATCGATAGGGCTGTATTTTGTTCTATTACAAAATATCGCCTAAGGGCGATGTTACGTTACAATATACAAATCACGTAAATCGTCTCGATTAAAAACAAAATGTTCTTTTTGAAAACAATTTTGAAAGCTGTATTGGTGTTCCTGGTTGCGGTGCTCCTAAGTTCCTGGGTTCCTGGTTGCTGCGTGGTTTGGCATTAAGGGCCAACGAGATTTGTGGCAACTTATATCGGATATTGCCGTCGTTGCATTTGTTTTGGGTTTAAATCTGGGCAAAACTTTTGGTTCCAAGAAAAAAAGAACTGTGACTTAACCTATAAAAATCATAATTTTTCATATTTCATTTTTTAAAATTGCCTTGTGGTATGCCTGTGCATTTTTATAATTATCATGTTTTCTAAAATAGAAGAGAGCGAAACTCTACTCTGACTTTCAGCTACTCGTTCGGCTGTCCAAACATGGTTATATAGTTGGGTTGTTCTACAATGAGATCGATATTCGCTAAGGCGAAAATATAGTTTTTTTTTAAAAACTATAAAAATTGTCTAAACACCCAAGATAACCAGTTTTTGAATTATATAGAAGAAAATTATAATGTTTATAATCCCTTTTTTTATAAAGAGTTAAAAGAAAATAATAATCTTAAAAATCATAATCATGAGAGTGACCGAACCATAGTAACCAAAAGTAAATGATACTTTCGGTACAAACAGATATACGTAAATTTTAAAACGATAAGAAAGAAATATGTATATAGAAATATACATATGGATATATAGTAGATATATATATATATGTCCCGACGAAGAAAAAAAAACTAAATTGATTTAAAATATTTAAATTAGAAAAAAAAAAAACAAAAATGTTGAAAATTCTAAAATAATGTAACAAAAATACAAATATATAAAAGAATTGTCAGAAAGAGACAAATGTAAGTGGTATTGGAAAAGTGAAGAGTGAAAAATTAGATAGGATGTTGCTATAATGGTAGTGTTCTAATGCACTAACATAATTGCGTTAAAAAAAAAAAAAGAAAAAAACAAGAAAAAAAAAACATAAATATTTATAAGAAAACAAAGTGAAATGAAACAAAATGAAATAAGTTTTCAGCAAAGCAGCAAAATCGTCGAAGGTCTTCATCGAGTTCCTGCATCAAATCATGTGAGTTTTTATACATTTCATTAACATTTTTTTTATATTATTTCTATTTTGTTTCTGGTATTTGGTCTGTATGTATCCATACATCTTTTGATAAATTATAGTGTTATCCCGCTCTCACGATCATTTGTGGGATGTAAGAGCGGATAGAGAGTACAAACAAAAACCCAGTATTTTCGTATATATGGTTTTTTATTGCAATTTTTCTACTTAAATTCAAATTAAATTAATATCAATTTCGATTTCCTATTACAATTGTTATTTTTAAATGATTTTTTTTTCACTTTTCTACTACCGCATTATAGTTTTTGTAGGTTAGTAATTTGAATTGTCATATTCATAGTAGGCTTACAGGCGAATTCTGTAAGCTGTCTCTAGTCACTAATAGAGACATTTTGTGGTCAATTTCAATTTTGATACAATTTGGTATTCAGTAAGCTGTCTCACATCTCAAGTCTCAAAAAAAGAGTCACTAATTTGTCAGCTGGTTGTAGGCAGGTCACAAACAAGAAAATATAGGGCTAAAAATTAAATAAGTTAAAAATTTGTTTTTTTAAGTTTGAAATATTTAAAAAAAATAATAATTAATGAATAAAAAAGAGAAAAATCAAAAATAATAAACTGTCCCCGATCCTGGGTTCGAACCTGCACCGCTCACGTTGTACCCAAAGACACTTACTATCTGTGCTATTGCACCATTTATTTAAGCGCTGTCAAATGCTGTACTTCAGATCTATGCATATCTGTTTTTACCACACATCAATGGTGAACTTTTTGTGATTTTCTCTTACAGAATACCGAAATCAGCGGAAGTCACAAAAATTGTCTCTAATGAAAAATCTCAAATTTAGTGACTTGAGATGAGACAGACTTACAGAATACAGCTATTAGTAAAAATTGTTCCGATTCCATGCCGTTCCTATTAGTGTTCGGACATAAGATCATTAGTAAAAACAATAGTACGTTTTGGATTCCGTACTAAATTTAGTATGAAATTAACATACTACCTTTTTAATAGTTGATAAGTTATTTTATTCAATAAAAAAATGAATTGTTAGTTTGCTTAATAATGGTCTGAAATTCGTTGTTGTTGTTATTTTACATTGGGACTTCCCTTAACATCTGAGGAGTCATGGTTGGGTGGGTTAAGAGCGGTAAGTAATTGGTGGTAGAACTGCTGGGCAATACACAAAGTGTTGCGTCGCTTTCCAAAAAGTTATTCGATGATCATGTTATGTGATGAGGTAAGGAAATTCCTTTAACCCTTACGTGTGCGTAAAATTTTTTCTTGTTAGGCCTTGAGTTTGTCTCAACTGGTGGTTTGGTCGGTCGTTTGTTCAACGAACCCACATAAGTGGCTGAAGCTCCGGGACAGCTAGACGCACACGGGCAGACACCGACCAACTTCTTCTCACCATCAGGGTAAACATGGTACAACTGCGTAACATTTGTCGACCCAATAGTGGATGCGCTAAAAGGTTCCATAACAGAAAATGGCGCCCAACGTGGGGCCCCGAATATAGAAGAAAGCCAGAATATATATTTTTTTCAATCTTACTTACGGATTTTACATATAAACTAATTTGTCCTATATGGAATATTTTTTTCTCTCATTAATTTTTATTTTTGTACACCGGTTTCATAGCCATTGATATTTGAAACTTAGTTTTAAACGATAAGTTAAATTCACGTCGTACTAACCATACCAGTAGCTTTGACCATATAATTGCAAATAAAACTGACATATTTTTCGTTATTTCTTTTTATTCATTTTGGATTTATTTTAAATTTGGCTAAATGCATATTTTAAATACCACTTGAATGTAGAATCTCGTTATTATATGTTTGAATGATCAAGATTTATTGCCATCGAGTTTTTGTTGCAAGTTGGAATGCGTGTGTTGCACGCACCGCAACAACAAAAATTCTTACAACGCAGGAAAGTGAAATAGCACACAAATGTCTGTTGTCTTATAACAACAAAACAAAGAACAACAATTGAAGAGTAAGACCATATTTGATTTTAGTTTGGTTTAACGAAAAAAAAAAATAATTTGATCAGTATGCACCACCGCCATTGACCCCAAGCCGTTTATGCAAAATTTGCCGCGAAAGCTTTACCTTGACTTCTGATGCTGTGCGTACTGCATGCAAGCACAAATTCCATCGGTCTTGTATTCTAAATTGACTAAGGAACAATACTTCTTGTCCCCAGTGTAGAGCACTCTGCAATCCCAAACTAGTTCGGTAACTAGTCTCATGGTGCAAGAGCGGCAGTCTATCTCACAGACAGCATAAACCGGAAGCAACACATAGTGAAACACAAGCAGCCGCAGAAAATTCGGGTCCACAACAATCACAACAATCACCGACGGGAAACATGGACCTAAATACCAGCAACCACGCATCCATGCCAAAGGTTATACAGCTGCGGTCACAAAATTAGTAGTGCCTATACTAAATGATGGAAATGGATTTGAAGTTGAGCGGAATTGTTTTTGCAAGGGATAGGAAATAAGTCTTAATATGGATATATTAACGCAAAAGAAATAAAAATACGGATTCTTAATTTGTTATCAGATTCTTCTCAAAAAGTCAGAAAAATAATTGTGACCAGCATTTTGATCCTGAAAGCTTCCGCATGACAGACAGGTGAAAACCTTTCTTAAGGAATGTTTTTTTTAAAGGCGCAAAAAAAAAAAAATGGATGGATGTAGAAATACAAAATTGTTTAGTTATTAAGTATAATGTGAAAATTGTAAATGTTAAATGTTCATGTAAGTGCAATGTCAAAATTCAGTACTATGTGTATTTAATGTTTGAATTATTAATTGTTAATGTTTGTTTTGTTTTGTTATATATTTGTTTGAAATATACAGTCTTCCTGATGAAGATGCGATAAAGCATCGAAACGCGTAGGAGAAAAGGAAAAACCTTTGTTTTTGCCTCAAAAGGATCGGCCAAAAAGATCGAGAAACAATAACTAAAACCACAAATTGGCCCAAAATAAATACAAATACATCAATCGGAGAGCTAAACCGAAGTAAACTCAAAACAAAACAAACAAAATGAAGCACTTCTTTCGCCATATTAAGTACAAATATGATGACTACACCGCCTACATCATTAAACAATACAGCAAGAACACCAAAAAACTTACCAAACAACAACAACGACTGAAATTTCTTCTAAGATGCAAAGACTACGGAATAACACCATCACATTTAATTTGTAAGACAAACAACTTTATCCACGGATTCAAACTGGACAGAACGAGAAAAGAAATGGAAAAAATACAAAAACAATTCATACAGAAAGTTCTCAACCTGGAAATAAAAGAAGCCAACATCCAAATCAAAATTATAAACACCACTTTAGTACACATTAGGGAGGACCTTAAAAAAAGATTAGATGAACGAGACTTAGGGTTAGTTTTACAATGTCAAACATAATTTACAAGAAAAATTACTACTGCTACGGAACAACAACTAAACTCAAAAATACGAACACACGTTAAAAAAAACGTTGAAGCTTTTGGACTAAGAACGAACGAGGAGTGGTTTGTGAACAAAACAGACATAACTCTACCACCAGAGAGCCGTTGGCTTTTATCAATGGGGAAAAAGTTTGCACTGCCTATATCAAGCAAAAACTTTTCTCCCATACACTTAATTGCAGACGTCGAACAAGGCATCCAGGCGATAGATGATGACAAAGAGAAAGACACACTTCGATGCAACGTAGCTACCAAAATAAACACGTTCAAAAACAAAATATACAACAACGCAAAAGAAAAACTAATATTAAAAGTTTACGAAGATACGAGGAACTTCGTTAAAGAACAAAAAGGCAGAATTATTATCACGAACGAGGACAAAGGAAACAAAACGGTTATGATGTGCCAGGCGGACTACAAAAAAAAAGGAACAATTGTTACAGGACAGACGAACATATAAAACAAGAAAAAGAAACAACTGACTTGTACTGCAGCTACAGCCCCAAGATTATACGGACTACCAAAATTACACAAAGACAACACCCCACTTAGACCAATATCATCGTCAGTAAGCGTACCGTGCTACAAACTATCAAAATACATTGGACAAACACTGAAACACATCATTTCGGACACTCTTAATGTTAGAAATTCCATACAACTACGCAATAACCTAAAGGACATCACGATTGAAGAGGATGAAACATTGATATCATTTGATGTGGTATCACTCTTCACAAATATACCAGTTAATTAAGCGATACGAACCATCATGAACCAGTGGACAAACTTGGAACGACACACAACACTAACGAAGAAACAATTTCGAACTTGCTTTGAGTTCTGCTTGAGAGACAACAATTATTTCACTTACGATGGCACGGTTTACCAACAAATCTTCGGAATGCCTATAGGGAATCCCCTGTCACCCACTGTAGCTGACATAGTACTAGATAAAATTTTGGACGACAGCATTACCGAGCTCAAAGAAAATGACATGTATATCAAATACATAAATAAATATGTAGACGATATATTCGGCATTATTAAGACTAACGACGTGGAAGGAATACTGGACACATTGAACAAACAACATACCAAAATTAAATTTACAATAGGAAAGGAGAAAAACCACAGATTACCCTTCCTAGACATGGAGATCATTAATTCGAACGGGAAAATCAAAACTAATTGGAATGCCAAAGCCGTAGTGTCATCCAGGATGATAAATTACCACTCAAACCATCCATGGATGCAAAAAAAGAACACGGCAATAGGCTTCATAAAGAAAATATTCAACCTGAGCGAACAGGAGTTCATGAAACCGAACATAAATCTGTGGTCATAAGCGATAACAACCTAACTCGACTTAAGAAATTGGACCAATTGAAATTTCTTCAGGCAATTTTTTGTAACAAAACTGCTTTATAAAATAGGCAAACATATTGGATTTAATTGTTTATAAACAAAGTAATAAAATACCAACGAAAGTCTTACAAAATGTCTCGATGTTGCTATTCGAAATCGCCAGCAAAAATTTCAACTGGTCTAATTTCTTAAGTCGACTTAGGCTGTTATTCCTTATGACTACAGAAATAAGAACAAAAATATTTTGTATAAAAATGGCTACCCTAATACATTAATAGACGAATGGATAACAACAATAACTACCAAAAATAACTTCGACCCAAACAACACTGAACAAAGAAAAGAAAGCGAAAAACAACTATACGCAGGAGTAACATATATACCAGGGCTTACAGACAACAAAACACTTGGTGGCATGACACGAAACAACAACATAAAATTTGCATACAAACCTAACTGTTTAGAGTTCACTCTAAGGGGGTAGGGGCACTCACCACTGTTGCACTATATTGCTTTTGGAAATTAAACCACTGTTTAGTTTTTAGGTTTTAACAATAGAATTTTTTATTTAATAGTTTTTTAATTCCTTTCATTTACAATTTTTTAACTTATTTATATTTTGTTTCACTTTCACATATTTTATTTATTTCAAGTTCACAATTTATTTTAGTTTAACTTGACTTCTAATAACTTGAATGTAGGTAGTAAGAGGTATGTAAGTAGTAAACCGCGCGCTCAACGACAACTGAACTTGAGCGGCCATCGATGACCGCCCGCTAGGCTGTGCCGTGAGCATACATACATACATATATGTATGTATATAAAAAGGGTAAGTAAAAAAGGTAAGTAAATAGAAAGAAGCTGTAGTTTTCCAATTTAAGAAGTTTACATTAGGATGAGTCGAATTCAAAGGTAAGTTTAATTTAGGGTAGGTTAGGTTAGGTTTAAGTGGCTGCCATAACGGCACACTTAGGCCAGTTGTGGTAGGCCCGTTGTGATACCACAGAAAGACACCGTTACTCCTCATCCTCGAGCCACTTTGTTGACTTGATGTAGGTCATCAAGTCCCTGACGTCCAGCTCCGCTACTTGGTTAAGGTTGACCAGATAGGAGCCTCCCAGATAGCGCCGTCTGGCCTCAGTTAAGGCGGGGGCAGGCGGAGATTAGGTGTTCGACTGTTTCCTCCTCTTCATCCTCTTTACAGCTTCTGCAACACAGACAATAGGGCACTCCAAGTCTCTCCGCGTGTTTGCCTATGAGGCAATGTCCGGTTAGTACCCCTATTACTTTGGATATTTCATCCCTTTTTAAAGTGTAGATACGACGCGATTTCTTCGGATCCCATTTTGGCCAGGTCTGCTTAGATATCTGGCAACCTGCTGTTTGCAGCCATCTTTTTTTGGCTTGGTCGTAGATGTATTCTTTCAGCATTAGCTTGCATGTGGCGAAGGGCATCCCTAAGCGTTCTTTATCTGGAAGAACCGGCTCGGTCGTGCCCTGCCTGGCAAGTTCGTCTGCCTTGCAGTTTCCCTCGATGTCCCTGTACCCCGGGACCCAGATGAGGTTCACACAGTTCTGTTGGGCCATCTCCTGTAGAGATCGGCGACAGTTTAGCGTGAGTTCAGAATTGAACGTGTACGAGCCGAGATCTTTGATGGCCGCTCGGCTATCACTAAAAATAAAAATTTCCTTGCCGATAGTGTCATTCCCTATCTTTTTAGCGGCTTCCCATATTGCTGAGACTTCCGCCTGAAAGACACTACAGTGATCCGGTAGTCTGAAAGACAGTTCGAGGTTTTGGTCCTTTGAGTAAACCCCTCCGCCCACTCTACCGTTTAATTTAGAGCCGTCGGTGTATATGGACACACCGCCTTTCGCCGTGAAGCAATTATTAGGCTCCTCCCAGTCTTCCCTCCTGGGAATACGTATTCTGAAGTAACGGTCATCAGCTGTTGTTGTCGCACAACGATCCGTTCTTGTGGGGAGAAAACTGTATTGGTTCAGTATGCTGGAATGCCCCGTGGTTTTTATGCTCCAGCAGGACGTTTCCCTCAGACGCAGGGCTGATGCTGCCGCTGCTTGGTATCCTGCAAGGTCTACAGGGAGTATGTCAAGGATGACCTGAAGAGCTTCACTAGGTGCAGTCCTCAGGGCCCCGCTGATACTAATCATACTGGACCTATGGACCTTGTCAAATAAGTTTCGGTATGACGCCTTGCCCAGGGCAGGCCACCATACTACGACTCCGTAGAGAAGTATGGGTCGTATAATCGCAGTGTAAATCCATTTGCAAGTTTTGGGGCCGAGTCCTCATTTCTTCCTAATCGCTCTTTTACACGTGCTATGTACGCTTTATTTTGACGCTGAACGAGATTATCTTTCCAGTTCAGCTTTTTGTCTAGAATTACGCCTAGGAATTTCGCCTTATCGGCTAGTTCAAGGCGCACCCCGTTTAGTTCTGGTAGAGCTAGGGGTGGTATTTTGTACCGTTTGGTGTATATAACAAGTTCCACTTTCTCTGAGTTGACGCTTAGCCCGCATCGAGAGGACCATGAGGCAACCTCCCGTAGAGCTGCCTGCATCAAGTCGCATAAAGTTTGTGGGAACTTGCTTCTGTATGCAATGGACAGATCGTCCGCGTAAGCCACAACCTTCCCGCCTCGCCAGCAGGTATCTCTTAGCAGCGAGATCACTGTGAGGTTCCATAGGAGCGGCGAGAGGACACCGCCTTGTGGTGTGCCCCTTGTGACGTAGCGTTTCATCTCAACTTCCCCAAAGAATGAGAGTATTATCCTCCCTCTTAAAAGTTGATCGCTAAATCCCACCAGGGAAGTATCTACACCCAAGTTTGTAAGGGCAATGTTAAAGGCTTCCGGGGTTATGTTGTTGAAAGCCCCTTCAATGTCCAGGTAGGATACCAGGCAA
Source organism: Sphenella marginata (assembly GCA_951509765.1). NCBI lineage: Eukaryota > Metazoa > Arthropoda > Insecta > Diptera > Tephritidae > Sphenella > Sphenella marginata. The sequence continues at coordinate 43,026,413 of OX608080.1, forward strand.
TACTCTTTGTTTTCCAAAGATGTTTCGATTACAGAAACTAGGCTGTGAAGCGCCGTTTCCGTTGATCGTCCCTTGATGTACGCGTGTTGATAGCCTGATATTAGGTTGCTATCAATAGTGGTAGTGAGGTAATCGCTGATTATCATCTCCAGAGTCTTGAGTACAAAGGATGAGAGACTGATGGGTCTGTAGTCCTTTGGCTCGTAGTGAGAGGCCTTCCCTGCCTTAGGGATAAAGACCACAGTAGCACTTTTCCATGCACTCGGGATGTGGCCGAGAGCTAGGCATGCTTTGTAAGTATGACTTAACCATTTGGCTGTTATGTCCAAGGTATTGATAAGTTGTGCGGGGATGATCCCGTCAGGTCCGGCAGCTTTGAAAGGCTTAAAACTTTTCACTGCCCATAATTTAGGGTAAGTATGGATGCAAATGGTAAGTATAGTAGAAGGTAAGTATTTAATGGTAAAGGTAAGTATATATGAGTATTTAACCAGGTAAGTAACAAATTCAAATTTAAGTATCATTTCAATAGATTCATGTATAAATTCAACATTTTTTGGATTCATTTTGATAGGTAAATTTTAAAGGATATATATTAATCAAATTGAATAAGATCGTCATCCATGTCTTCAACATGGCGGATGGCCTGCGGAGTTGATATGTTTAGAAGCTCTTGCAGTTTTTGTAAAGTGATATTTGCTTGGGTGACCAAATCCCGTAGATTACGCTGACTACCCCTATGGCTTTGCACACGAGCCGCTGGCCGTGCAATTATACGGTGTCTAGTTCTGCCCCTTTGTTCCTCGCGCCTATAATGTACGGGTGGCGGAGGCGTCGCATGTCGGTTGCGTGTCGATGTTGAGGCGGACGGACGATGCAACAACGTATGATGCGCTCGGCCGCAGTGGCGGCAGCTGCCGGCGGAACTGCACTCGCCTGTGGTGTGTGACGTAGCCAAGCAGTTTACGCAGTAGCGATGAGCGCGTGCTGACTCATATCGCTCTGATGGCGTCATGATGAGGAATGCGTGGCACTGGCGCAAATCATGCTGACGGCAGCATAGGCGGCATCTTCCATGCTGATATCTGTGGAGAAAAACGTAAGAAAGAAAAAAAGAAGAAGAAATCAGCATTAGGGTAAATTGAGGTTGGAATGGGGATAAGACAATTTTGACTGGAAAGAAAAGTGTAAGAGAATTAAGATGGGGTCAATAAACAGATTTTGGTGATATTCCGCGTTATTATTCCGTTTTGAGTACGAATATCCAGAACGCGAACATTTCCATCGGGTCCTACATGCAGGTTTGCAATACGTCCGAGACGCCACTCATTGGGTGGCAACAGATCACCTTTAACCACAACTAGATCGCCTTCTTTCAGGTTTGTTTGAGGGGTTTTCCATTTTTGTCGTTTCTGAAGTTGTTGAAGATATTCATTCTTCCAACGGTTGCTGAATTGATGGTGTAAAACTTTAAGTAACTGCCATTTTCGAGTCGGGTTTAGATTTTCTGCATTTGGTTCCGGCAGGGACATTAGGGGGGCACCACGAAGAAAATGTCCTGGTGTTAATGCGAGTAGGTCCGTCGGGTCCTCAGACATGGGAGAGATAGGCCTGGAGCTGAGGACTAATTCAATACTTTTGAAATGGGTTTTAAAACTTGTAACTGCTGGTATGAATTTCCAAGAAAGGCCTTGAGGAGCATATTTTTCGGCGATGTCTTTACCTACTTCTTGGAGGAAAAGCGGGATTTCTTTTTGCATCGCTCTATGAGCGCATTCCGCGGCGGCCAACAAAACGCGCAAAGGCTGCTCTAAACGCTTCGGTGGTTAAGCTTGAACAGACCTCCAGATGTATGGCTTTCGTTGAAAAACAAACAAAGACGCAGACATAGGCTTTGGAGTAGGAGGCGGGTCGTAGGGTAGAGGTTTTGACGAGGAATGGGCCAGCAAAATCGACTCCTGTCGTGTGGATCGGGACAGTATACGTTGACCTTTCAGCTGGCAGTGCGGCCATGATCGCGGAATTCATCTTCTGCTTGTGGATCGTGCATGTCTTGCAGTGGAAAATGCATGACTTTATCCTTTGCTTCAGGCGCGGAATATAATATTATTGCTAAACCATCCGAAGCATGAGTTTTTTTCAGCATGGAACATACGATTATGGGTAAAATCGAGGAAGAGGGTACAAAATTTTGAGGCTTCGGGAATGATGATCGGATGGCGTTCATTATAGCTGAGTGCAGCGTAACTTAGGCGACCATTCACGCGCAATATTTCCTTCTTGTCTAACATCGGGCTCAATGACAGGAGCGGACTCTTCTTGCTGATCGGCTTAGAGGCTTTTAATAGTGATATTGTGTCCGCATAGTACATTTGTTGGGTTACGATGATAAGGCGTTCTTTTGCATAGTTAATCTCTTCTGTGGAGAGAGAAGGGGTTGAAGGGATTTGTCGTTTCTTCGCTTTGTGGATGAAACGATACACATATGCAATTACACGAAGGGCTCTGGCGAAGGAGGAGAAACGTTCCAATGGATCCAGGATGTCCACCATATGAAATGCTTCAATTCGCTTTTCTTCTGGCGGACTTACGTTTTGAAGCGCTGTGTTGGGCCATAACGTATGAGATTTCGATAGCCATTCGGGGCCTTTCCACCACAGCGAAGATTCTGCTAAGTCTTGGGGTTTACATCCACGGGTACCAAGATCTGCAGGGTTGTCTCTACTTGACACATGACGCCACGTAGCGTTGCTAACATTCTTCAGAACTTCGGCAGTCCGATTCGCTACGTAAGTCTTCCATGTGTGGGGTGGTTTTTCTAACCATGCGAGTACGATTGAGGAGTCTGACCAGAGGAACAGCTCGTGCGGGGGCAAATTTAAATGGGAGCGTCTGTTTTACTAGTTTGGAGAGTAGTACTGCTCCACACAGCTCTAGACGAGGGAGGCTGACTGTCTTTAAAGGGGCTACTTTGCTTTTTGCAACTAACAGATGGGTTGTATAGGTATTTTCCGTGGGATGTACTCTAAAATACACGCAAGCGCAGAAGGATTTTTCTGAGTCATCGGAAAATCCGTGCATTTGGAAAGATTTATCCGGAGAAAAGTCGACCCATCGAGGAATTTTAATATTGCTTATAGCGGAAAGATTTTCCCTAAAGACGTTCCATTTATGGAAGGAGAGGGGCTTAACGTGCTCATCCCAGTCTGTTCCTTACAACCACAGTTGTTGGAGGAGAGCTTAGGCTAAAATCATTATTGGCGATAGGCATCCTGCCGGGTCAAACAATTTCGCGATTGCCGACAATATTTGTCGTTTTGTGGTTGAATTAGCTGCTGGTAGAGGATCATAGGAATAAGAAAAGGAGTCATTAAGAGCATTCCATTTTATACCTAGTGTTTTTGTCGAGCTGACATCATGGAACTTTAGAAAATCTGCGTCAAGGAGGTCAGATTTTGGAATGGACTTCAATATGTCTGGGTGATTGGCCGTTATTTTCTTTAGGGGGAAACCGGCTGATTTTAATAATTTGATAGCTTCATTCATGGAATTTATTGTGGACTGTAGATCGTATCCGCCAGAGAGAATGTTGTCTACATAAGTTTCATGCAGAAGTACATGGTTGGCGGTGGGGAATTCATCTTTGGTGTCTTCAGCTAGCTGATGGAGGGTGCGAATAGCTAGGTATGGTGCACAGTTGACACCAAAGGTAACTGTTTTCAATTTAAAATCTTCAATAGGTGAGGATGAAGATCTACGAAAAACTACTCGTTGAAAATCTTGATCATCAGGATGAACGAGTATTTGACGGTACATCTTTTCGATGTCACCATTAAAAACGAACTTGTAGAGGCGCCATTGTAGAATAATAAGCATCAAGTCGTTTTGCAGAGTGGGGCCAGTGTGTAACACGTCGTTCAGTGAACTGCCTGAATGCGAGAGTTTAGAGGCATTGAAGACCACACGAACTTTTGTGGTTTTGCTATCCGGTTTTATAACCGCATGATGGGGTAAATAGAAGGAATAATATTTTCCTTCCTTAATAATTTCAAGGGGGGAGATGGACTCCATGTGATTCATTGTTAAATATTCCTCCAGAACTTTGTAATACTTTTCTTTGAGTTCTGGTTTCTTTTCTAGGCTTCGTTCTATACTTATGTATTGCTGCTGAGCAGCGGGTCGTGAGTGGCTGAGGGCTATCTTTTCAGGGAAATTTTGCTTGAACGGGAGTTTAACCATGTAGCGACCATCTGCTTGTCTACTGGTGGTCTTTTTGTAGAGCTCTTCGCAAAACGCGTCTTCATCTGTCAGGGGCGTGGTGGAATGAACTTCTTCTTGCTCCCAGAAATTTTTAAGGAGTTCATTATGGGATTCATCAGGCTTTTCAAGTATGTTGGTAGAAAAGGTAGGTATTCTACAAAATTTGTCTTATGAGATATATTTGTTGAAGGAGGTGTGTATTAATGAGTACACAAAAATATTTTATTGAATGTGTATAAGGAGTACACAAACTATATTTAGAAAAAGTGTATAAGAAGTACACAGAAATATTTTTGAAGATGTGTATACGGAGTACACAACTATTGAAAGGAAGTGTGTATAAGGAGTACACAAGAATTAATAATAACTAGTAATATTGAAATATTGGGTTATATGTCGACTCTTTTACAAATAAAAATTGTTAGGAAGAAAATAGTTGATGTCTTTAGGAAAATTAACGCGATTTCTAATTATTTCGTAAATATAAAATTGAAGAAGCTACAAACTGTGTTTTTACTTTTTGTATATTAAATATGATATATTTCTTAAAAAATATATATTGATAAATTGAAATAATTGATTAGCTTTTTTTATCAAAAAAATTGGTTTTTTCACACGAAGATAGATGTCATAAACAGAAACATATTGAAATATTGGGTTATATGTCGATTCTTTTACAAATAAAAATTTTTAGGAAGAAACTAGTTGATGTCTTTAGGAAAATTAACGCGATTTCTAATTATTTCGCAAACATAAAATTGATTGATTTTCCATATTCAATATGATATATTTCTTAAAAAATAAAAATTTAAAAATTGGAATAATTTTTTATATTTTTTCAAAAAATTTGGGTTTTTCACTCCAAGATAGATGTCATAAACATAATAAACAGAAAAATATTGGATTACAAATATAATAAATTTAAAAAAAAAAATATAATAAAAAGTTTTCGTATATTTTAAGGCAAATTCAACTTAGTAAAAAAAAAAAAACTTAACCTGCCCTGAACACGTCCTTGAACCTACGAACGCACGCATCATAGCCGGCACGCTCACCACCTGCGCCACTGCTGTATGTACAACAAAACAGTCAGATACTGTACTTAACAGCTTTGGGTTTTGGTGAAAACTTTGATGAATTATTATATAATATGCCTATGCAAAGCTCCTGGCCCATGAAAACATATCAAAATATATAATAATTGGAGTTATGCATTTTTTTATGAGATACACTCTGGCAATTGATTTATTAGTACTAGTATATCCCGTGGTCGAAATTCGACCACCTTAAATTAGTTTAACTTATTAAATCCTCTGTTCGCAGTTTTCTCCAGTACCTAATGCCTAGAGGCATAAATATTGCAGACATTTTTATTGCTTTATAGTTGAGTTATTGAGAGTCGCTTTCATAAAAGCTGGTTTACTCTAAAGACGGGTAATTTGACAACTAACCAAAAAAAATCCGTCCATTAAAGACCAGTAATCATTAATAGGAGATGGCAAAAACGGTGAAAGTCCACCATCAGACCCACCACTCCTTTCATATTCCGTCAATATTTCAATAAACAAAATTAAATTTCATTGACATATACCAACAACATGGTTAGACTTATAATATATATAATGGTCACATAGAATGATGCCATATCGAACAAAATTGGCCATATGGATTGAAACGAATGAAAGTTCATTTTGAGATTCCGTTAACTTCTTAATATTAGCCGGTTTCCAAATTGTGTTTTTTTTTTAGTGATACGGACTGTTTTCTCAATTTTTCCTTTAGTTGTGGATTTTTTGAAGTCCGTTTAGCGGGAAAATATTACAACTTACACATATGATGGTTTTCTGGTTTCTTTCGTCAAATTCAACTCGAAAATATTGAAAACACATATCTTAACTGGCCCAATTAGCCTAAATATGTAAGGATTCCGGTTATATGTCGACTCTTTTACAAATTAAAATTTTTAGGAAGAAAATAGTTGATGTCTTTAGGAAAATTAACGCAATTTCAAACTATTTCATGAATATAAAATTGAAGAAGCTACAAACTGCGTTTTTACTTTTTGTATATTAAATATGATATATTTCTTAAAAAATATATATTGATAAATTAAAATAATTGTTTAGCTTTTTTTTTTCAAAAAAATTGGTTTTTTCACTCGAAGATAGATGTCATAAACAGAAAAATATTGAAATATTGGGTTATATGTGGACTCTTTTACAAATAAAAATTTTTAGGAAGAAAATAGTTGATGTCTTTAGGAAAATTAACGCGATTTCTAATTATTTCGTAAGTATAAAATTGAAGAAGCTACAAACTGTGTTTTTCTTTTTGTATATTAAATATGATATATTTCTTAACAAATATATATTGATAAATTGAAATAATTTTTTAGCTTTTTTTAAAAAAATTTGGTTTTTTCACTCGAAAATGGATGTCATAAACAGAAAAATATTGAAATATTGGGTTATATGTCGACTCTTTTACAAATAAAAATTTTTAGGAAGAAAATAGTTGATGTCTTTAGGAAAATTAACGCGATTTCTAATTATTTCGTAAATATAAAATTGAAGAAGGAACAAACTGTGTTTTTACTTTTTGTATATTAAACATGATATATTTCTTAAAAAATATATATTGATAAATTGAAATAATTGTTTAGCTTTTTTTTTCTAAAAAATTGGTTTTTTCACTCCAAGATAGATGTCATAAACAGAAAAAACATATTGAAATATTGGGTTATATGTCGACACTTTTACAAATAAAAATTTTTAGGAAGAAAATAGTTGATGTCTTTGGGAAAATTAACGCGATTTCTAATTATTTCGTAAATATAAAATTGAAGAAGCAACAAACTGTGTTTTTACTTTTTGTGTATTAAATATAATATATTTCTTAAAAAATATATATTGATAAATTGAAATAATTGTTTAGCTTTTTTTTCTAAAAAATTGGTTTTTTCACTCGAAGATAGATGTCATAAACAGAAAAATATTGAAATATTGGGTTATATGTCGACTCTTTTACAAATGAAAATTTTTAGGAAGAAAATAGTTGATGTCTTTAGGGAAATTAACGCGATTTCTAATTATTTCGTAAATATAAAATTAAAAAAGCAACAAACTGTGTTTTTACTTTTTGTATATTAAATATGATATATTTCTTAAAAAATATATATTGATAAATTGAAATAATTGTTTAGCTTTTTTTTTCTAAAAAATTGGTTTTTTCACTCGAAGATAGATGTCATAAACAGAAAAATATTGAAATAGTGGGTTATATGTCGACTCTTTTACAAATAAAAATTTTTAGGAAGAAAATAGTTGATGTCTTTAGGAAAATTAACGCGATTTCTAATTATTTCGTAAGTATAAAATTGAAGAAGCTACAAACTGCGTTTTTACTTTTTCCATATTAAATATGATATATTTCTTAAAAAATATAAATTGATAAATTGGAATAATTTTTTATATTTTTTCAAAAAATTTATGTTTTTCACTCCAAGATAGATGTCATAAACATAATAAACAGAAAAATATTGGATTACAAATATAATAAATTTAAAAAAAAAAATATAATAAAAAGTTTTCGTATATTTTAAGGCAAATTGAATTTAGTAAAAAAAAAAAAAACTTAACCTGCCCTGGAAACGTCCTTGAACCTACGAACGCACGCATCATAGCCGGCACGCTCACCACCTGCGCCACTGCTGTATGTACAACAAAGCATTCAGATACTGTACTTAACAGCTTTGGGTTTTGGTGAAAACTTTGATGAATTATTACAAATTAATGAAGCATTTTTTGTTAAATATAATATGCCTATGCAAAGCTCCTGGCCCATGAAAAATGTTAGCCTATTAATATATACAAGGTGGCGCAAAAGTAATTTTCCTATCAGAAAATGCTATAAATTTTGCGATTGGCCCCTAAAATCAATTCTGTTTTGACATTTGTGTAGTAAACACATGCAAAATACACCTTAATAAACAATGTTACTCTACACTGCTCCAGAACGCGGAATATTGCTGACTTGAAGAGGAAGATGATTTTTCATTAAAAATAATCATGAGTGATGAGGCCCATTTCCATCTTAGCGGGTACGTAAATAAGCAAAATTCTCGCTTCTGGGGCACTGAAAATCCGCGTGTAACCCACGAAGAGCCATTACACCCGCTCAAAGTCACTGTATGGTGTGCTGTTTTCGCTGGAGGAGTCATCGGACCTTCGGTCGCGGACCAAACGGTTACTGTGAATGGTGAGCGCTACAGAGCAATGATCAACGAGTTCTTTTTGCCGCAAATTGATGAATTGGGATTGGAAAACATGTGGTTCCAACAAGACGGTGCAACAGCACACACTGCACGTGCCACAACCGATATGCTGAAGGATGCATTTCCCGGGCGCCTAATCTCCCGTTTTGGCGATTTGCATTGGCCAGCAAGATCGCCTGATTTGACCGCTCCAGATTTATTTTTGTGGGGCTTTTTGAAGTCGCGGGTCTATGTCAACAAGCCTCAGACTCTTGCAGCTCTTAAAGACAATATCCGTCAAGAATGTGAGGACCTATCGCGGCCAAAGTGATGGAAAATGCCATAAAAAGGGCTCAAATGACAATCAACTGTGGCGGCGGCCATTTACATGACATCATATTCTCGACTTGATGTAAAAAAATTTAAAAGACCAAATAAAAATAATCCACAAGAAGAATCAAAGTTTTTCATTATGATGCCATATCGAACAAAATTGGCCATATGGATTGAAACGAATGAAAGTTCATTTTGAGATTCCATTAACTTCTTAATATTAGCCGGTTTCCAAATTGTGTTTTTTTTTTTGGTGATACAGACTGTTTTCTCAATTTTTCCCGTTTAGCGGGAGAATATTACAACTTACACATATGATGGTTTTCTGGTTTCTTTCGTCAAATTCAACTCGGAAATATTGAAAACACATATCTTAACTGGCCCAATTAGCGTAAATATGTAAGGATTCCGGTTATATGTCGACTCTTTTACAATTTAAAATTTTTATGAAGAAACTAGTTGATGTCTTTAGGAAAATTAACGCAATTTGAAACTATTTCGTGAATATAAAATTGAAGAAGCTACAAACTACGTTTTTACTTTTTGTATATTAAATATGATATATTTCTTAAAAAATATATATTGATAAATTGAAATAATTGTTTAGCTTTTTTTTTCAAAAAAATTGGTTTTTTCACTCGAAGATAGATGTCATAAACAGAAAAATATTGAAATATTGGGTTATATGTCGACTCTTTTACAAATAAAAATTTTTAGGAAGAAAATAGTTGATGTCTTTAGGAAAATTAACGCGATTTCTAATTATTTTGTAAATATAAAATTGAAGAAGCAACAAACTGTGTTTTTACTTTTTGTATATTAAATATGATATATTTCTTAAAAAATATAAATTGATAAATTGGAATAATTTTTTTATATTTTTTCAAAAAATTTGGGTTTTTCACTCCAAGATAGATGTCATAATATTTCATAATATTTTGGCCAAGGTAGGTTGCTATTGAAAATGGGCGTTATCGGATGATAACCACGCCCCCTTTTTCGATATCGAAAATTTCCAAAATCTCATAAATTAACATAACTAGTGTAAAAATGGAGATCTTTGCATGAAATTTGTTATACAGGTTACTTTTTGGCCAAGGTAGGTTGCTATTGAAAATGGGCGTTATCGGATGATAACCACGCCCCCTTTTTCTATATCGAAAACTTCGAAAATCGCATAAATTAACCCAACTTGAGTAAAAATATAGATCTTTGCATGAAATTTGTTATACAGGTTATTTTTTCGATAAGGTAGGTTGCTATAGAAAATGGACTAAATCGGATGATAACCACGCCCCCTTTTTCGATATCGAAATCTTCGAAAATCGCATAAATTGACATAACTTGCTTAAAAACTGAGATATTTGCATGAAATTTTGCATAAAGGTTACTTTCTGGCCAAGGTGAGCTGCTGTGAAAATGATCGTTATCGGATGATAACCACGCCCACTTTTTCGATATCGAAAATTTCCAAAATCACATAAATTAACATAACTTGTGTAAAAATGCATGAAATTTGTTATACAGGTTACTTTTTCGATAAGGTAGGTTGCTATTGAAAATGGACTAAATCGGATGATAACCACGCCCCCTTTTTCGATATCGAAAACTTCGAAAATCGCATAAACTGACATAACTTGCCTAAAAACTGAGATATTTGCATGAAATTTTGCATAAAGGTTACTTTCTGGGCAAGGTGAGCTGCTGTGAAAATGATCGTTATCGGATGATAACCACGCCCCCTTTTTCGATATCGAAAACTTCGAAAATAGCATAAATTGACATAACTTGCCTAAAAACTGAGATATTTGCATGAAATTTTGCATAAAGGTTACTTTCTGGCCAAGGTGAGCTGCTGTGAAAATGATCGTTATCGGATGATCGACGTGAACTTGGTACCGAGGGTTCCAAATAATTGAGCCATACTCTAATATCGGTCTTACTAGTGTTGTAAAAAGGGCTTTAGTTACATACGGGTCATTAAATTCTTTCGACCATCGCTTAACGAATGATAAAACGCCTCTAGATTTATTGACAGTTGCATCAATATGTACATAGATTGAAACTAAGTTTGCGATCCATCGTAATCCCCAAATCCACAAAAACGTATACTTGTTCAAGACTATGATTGTTAATTGTGTAGGAAGCTGGTTGTTTGTTTCTGCGCGAAAAACACATATATTTAAATTTTTTAATATTGAGTGGCATAAAGATTAAATCACACCAAGCACCCAGTCCATCAAGGTCAGATTGAAGTAATGATCTATTTTCGCTCAGAGTGTAGGACATAAAAATCTTGACATCATCAGCGTACATCAAAATTTGGAAAACTTAATAGTACTGGATATATCGTTAATGAACAGCAAAAACAGAATCGGGCCAAGATGGCTACCTTGAGGAACTCCTGAAGATACATCAATGACATTAGATAGCGCATTCTTAAAAATTACTCTTTGTGTCCTGTAAAGAAGATAAGAGGATATCCAGCGGGTGAGACTGGGTTGAAAGCCGAGTAGGACAAGTTTATGAATAAGTAGTGAGTGACTCACTTTGTCGAACGCTTTACTGAAATCTGTATATATAACATCTGTGTGCATATTTTCTCTAAACCCGTTCGACACATGTGTTGTAAATTCTAGTAGGTTAGTATTTGTTGATTTTCCCTTACAAAAGCCATGCTGACAATCTGCAATCAATGTGGAGATAGATTCCCACGACAGCCGGTTCTACGTACCGGAATGACTCGGGGTTTCCCCGACCAAGGGATGTTATTTCACTACCCCCCTGCCTAAACCGTCAGTTATCCTCCCCCCAATAATGTCATCCTCCGAGCAGCTCCTTGCAGCGGGACTGCTCAAGACTCTCCTGCTCCGGGCTGGTATTGAATCCAACCCCGGACCTAGAGAATGGATCTGCTGTGTATGCTGGAAGAAAATTTATGTGAAACGTTCACATTCTGTACAATGCTCTAATTGTAGCAGATGGTTGCATCTAACTAGTTGCTCCGGACTAAATCCCTCTACTCATAGACCCGCTAGTTTTTATAAAACTTTTGTGGCCCCTTGCTGTTCACGTCCTACGACGTCCCGTGGCCGTCGTCGATCAAGTATCGCTCCGCCACATATGTCTGACTCTGTCACATCAGTCTCCACGACCAGCACTAACAATGCACATCAGCAAGTAGACCTTCCGAGCGGCCGCTCACGCCCACAGGCGTCAACATCTCACACAGCAGCTCACAGCTACTCCCTACGTAGCACTTCCCAAGTGGATTTGAGCAATGCTGAGCGTCCGCTCTCTCCCACCCCCTCGGTCAGCCCCTCTTCTTCCAGCATTAGCACGAGTATAAGCCACAACCATCAGCTCCTGGTCCCTTATACTACGTGCACTGTTTGTCGGTTAAGATTATATACGCCGTTGGCATCAGTCAAGTGCAATAACTGCCTTGGCCTGTGTCACCTGCTCATATGCTCTGGACTCGCGAACAGGAACCTATGGACTGATACGTACGTTGCGCCATGCTGTCGAGCTACGCAACCTTCAACGTCGTCCGACTCGCCTCTAACTTCTGGTAACGCGATTCCTTCGACTTCAAGATTGCGCCGTAGTGCGCGACCCAGCCTATTACCACCTAGGCATACGCACCAGTCCTTGACCCCCAGCATCAACTCTGCTCCCCCTACACACTTCGGTATCCTGCAATTTAATTGCAACGGCCTAACCGGCAAAATTGTTGAATTGACAAATTTAATGAAGCGACAGAACATCAAGATCGCGGCGATTGAGGAGACAAAGTTAGTGGAAGGTCGTCTCTTTTGACCTGCAACGGGTACAATGTACACCGTTGTGACATTGCATATGCCTATGCAAAGCTCCTGGCCCATGAAAACATATCAAAATATATAATAATTGGTGTCATGCATTTTTTTATGAGATACACTCTGGTAATTGATTGTATGGAAAAAATGTTAGCCTATTAATATATAGATAATAATAATACCCAACGGATAACCCACCATTCCCGCCCAACCGACACGAGGGGCGCATCCGCATAACGCACGGATTTTTTTTTTTTTTTTTTTTTTAAATATATTGCCGAGTCGATGAAAGGCAGGGGTTTGTTAAGTGTCGAGATCTAAAACTGCTCAGCTACAGAGAGAAACTCATCAGCTAAGTAACTATTGAGTAAAAATAAATATTAACCATGTGTTTATTAAGTTATTATTGATTAAGTGAGGAAAGTAGTGATATTTTAATGCTGAAAAGCGAGTCAGAAATATCAAATGTGCTGGAATGAGAGTTATAGTTATGACATAAACATCGGAAAGGCTCATTCAATTCAAAATTAGTTTTACATTGTCTCAGGAAAAGAGGTTTAAAATGTCTTGATGGCCGAAAGGGCACGTTAAAGTTCACTTCACTCAGCAGAAATGGACTAGAGACCAACCCGTTTAGCAATTTAATGATAAAAATTATTCCGAGCATTTCCCTACGAGGACAGGCACCTTGACGTTGGTGTAGAGGCTTAAGTCGAATGCACTCGATACTGACTATGGGGTTGACAGGGCCAAGGCAATATCAACCCCATGGCCAGAGTCGCATGTAGTCGGCAACTAAGAACTGTCACCTCCTAATCCAGGGTGTTACGCGACACCGTGCCTATTGGACTGGTTTGCAGCCAGGAGGTTCACAACACCGGCTGTAGTATAACGGCGCCTCCCCAACACCGGGCCACCTTGGGGAGTAATCATGGTCTTACCGCGACAAGGGGCTCTGGCGCGGCTGACGGACCCAATCCCCCAACATAAAATTTTGATTGCGAAGATTCGCCATGTCGAACAAGCAATCGTACGAACAAGATGGATACAAACAACAGAAAAAACAACAACAATAAAAACAACAACAAAAATAATGAGCGAAATGCCGCAACAACAACAGCAAAAAAGGGTGCGAGGAAGACCAGTGGGAGAAGCGCCGAGAGGCCAAGGATGTACTCCAGGAACTTCCTGGAGAGTCTCACTGCAGAGGAAGCGATGCTCTTCCTAGAACACCGAATGGGTGATATCCCGACAACTAGTTCGGGCGTGCACCGCGAAGCAGCCATCGCACCGGCAAACAGCAATGGTCACCTGACCACAAACGAGCGTCGGCAGCAGATTCCAACAAGCTCGGCCTCAGCTGCGGGAAGCAAACTCGCGAACCATGGTGAGTCCTGTACCACCAGAGTGAATCGCGAGCCAGACGAGCACGAAGGTAATAAACTTGCGAACCAGGGTGCATCCAACAACACCAAAGTGAATCGCGAGCTCGAACACCCCCCTGGGGGAAAACACGATACACCCCCAACAACATCGGGAGTCAGTACCAGCGGTACACACCGCAAATTAGCATCTTCGTCTACGACTACTAGCAAACTCGCGAACCATGGTGAGTCGAAGACCGCCAGAGTGAATCGCGAGCCCACAGGAGTTGATAGGAGACAACACGCGGACAACAACGAGACCGGAGGTACCGGACGAGCAGCACAGCACACACGCCAAAGCGTTAGTGGCACCAGAAAGGTGTCTCCCAGCGAACACAGGCCCACACGCGATACACCACGAAGTGTACAAAGAGTACGCCACAGGTCTCCGAGTGAGCGGCGAGCGAGAAGAGAGGGAGATGAGAGAGAGGACACCCATGATAGATCCAAGAGGCCTGCAAGAAGGCTCTTCAGAGGGAGGGTCCCAAGAATACCACCACCAGGCAGGCCAGGTGCTTTGGATGATAAGAGAAGGGTGGGGCTCAGTGGGTCAGGAGTGAAGTGGTACCTCCGGAACCTAGAGAAGGGGATGTCGGCAAAGACGGCCCGCGCAAGGGCTTTTGATCAGTTGCGCGACTCCCAACAGCAGATCCCACAAAGGGACAACAGGGAGAGCCCGCGAGAAAAACCGGAGCAAGAAAGCAGACAGAGAGTACCCGCGAGGAATGCTGATAGCAAGAGCGGGCCGGTATCGGTTGGAAACAACCACAACCAACAGCTACCCGCGCACGCTGAAAAGCGCAGACGCGGGCAATTCACCCCGGAGGAGAACCAAAGCTCCAAGAGGCAAAGGGCACACCATCCCGCGAACACATCGTCCACGGCAAAGGACAAAGCATCCAGTAAACCCGAAGAGCGCACTCGGGCGGTTCCCGGGCGGCAGAGCTACTCGGATGCCCTAAGGGGTATCCGGGTGGCTGTTCTGCCCGTAAACTACCCCGCAGATGCCCTCAGCCAGGACGACCTGACACGTCTGCAGGACGTCATTATGGACGAGGTGTTCAAGGGCTGGAAATATCCCCTAGCTTTCTGTGGGGTATACTTCCGAGCAGGACTTCTCCTTGTAGATTGCAAGGATGACAGGACGGCGAACTGGCTTATACAAGCCGTTCCTAGGCTAGATGGCTGGGATGGACCAGCCATGAGTACCAGACGAGGGGATGATATACCACCGACACACAATGTGTCGATATACTTCCCCAGAAGTGCGGACCGGTCATACGAGTACGTAAGTTCCTTACTTAACGTACAGAATGAGGGTCTGAATACGAGACGATGGCGGCCGATACACGTCCATGCAGAGGACACGGGATTACGATTAAACGTCGGCATAGACGAAGAATCCCACAACCGGTTGAAGCAGGAGGGCTTCAAGCTCAACTACCGGTACGGCGCCGTCCAGGTAAGGCCATGGCGACAGAGAGCAGCTGGAGCTGCAGAAGCCGCGCAGGCCTCAGAAAAAGGGGATGGTGACCGAGAGGAAGAGGGAGGAGAAGTAGACGAGGGAGAAGCTAGCTCCTCTGACAGTCACGCCTCCGGCAGCAGCACTAGCACCGTTAGATCGGTCGCAAACCCTCCCCCAGAAAGAGAAAGCAACGCTCAGCAGCAGGGTGAACGCAATCTAAACGCAGCGCAGGTTGAGGGTCGCACGAGTCAAGACCTGATGGATGAAATCGACCTGCAGAGGCTTCACCTAGCGGAAAAGAGCAGTGAGAGTGACTATCGGCTGTCCGAGATAGACGAGCCGATGGGACCATCAGGACCATGACCTCCCAAAGCATAGCAGTAGCCCAGATCAACCTCCATCATGCAGTGGCGGCCTCGGCTGTCATTGCTCGGGGGTTCGCCTCGGAAGATCTGGGCATAGCGCTCGTTCAAGAGCCATGGGTATTTAAGGGGCAGGTTAGGGGACTGACAGAGAAAAATAGTAAGGTAATATGGGACCTCTCTCATGAGAGACCAAGAGCATGTGTAGTGTTAAAAAGCAATATTAAATACTTTTGCATTACAGAGTTTTTAAACCAAGATCTGGTGGCGGTTCAGGTAACGGTGGAGGTAAGTGGTATCCCCACCAGCATTGTGGTAGCATCAGCCTACTTTCCGGGGGACAGCAACACAGTCCCTCCAGACAGCGTGCATCAACTAGTGGAATATTGCAGAAAAAGGCATCTGCCACTAATAATAGGATGTGACGCCAATTCCCACAACATACAATGGGGCAGTTCTGATACAAATACTAGGTGTGAGTGCCTATTAGAGTATATTTTAAGCAATGACCTAGAGATTTTCAATGTCGGCAGCAGACCGACGTTTGTTACAAGGGTCAGGGAAGAGGTCCTGGACATCACTTTAGGCAATAACCTGGCGGGAAACTTGGTATCGAGATGGATGGTATCATCAGAGCCATCCCTCTCTGACCATAGGATCATCCGGTTTGAGCTAGGAGTGATGCCCATGGTGTCTCTCCCCAAAAGAAATCCCAGAAGAACCGACTGGAGTAGTTATAATAGTATCCTTGGAGCCAACTTAGATAGAATCCAAGCAGGAAGCAGAAGCACTAGCTGCATAGAACTAGAGCATAGGGTAGAGACTGTAAATAATGTAATTACAGACGCGTTCCACTCAAGCTGTAGTACCACACAAGCCAGGAGCGGCAGCAAGACCGCGACCTGGTGGTCCCGTGACCTCGGAACTATGAGGAAGAATGTCCGTAAACTCTTCAATAAGTCGAGACGGACGGGCAGCTGGGACGAATACACGACACAGCTCACCCTTTACAATAAAGAGATAAGGAGAGCCAAAAGAGCCAGTTTTAGGAAGTTCTGTGAAGGAATTTCCTCAACACCTGCAGCGGCGAGGTTGCACAAAGCGCTAGCCAAAGAGCAGAGAGAGATAAACTTAGCATTAAAACTTCCCGATGGTACTTATACCAGCACTGAGGAAGAAAGAGCAAGGACCCTGCTGGCTGCACACTTCCCTGGTGCGTCCCATGCCATACTAGACCCGCCATTTCGTGAACCGAGGCCAAGTCGGTCTGACTGGCTTACAGCTAACAAACTCTTCTCGAAAGAGGCGGTACAGTGGGCAATAAACACCTTTGAGAAATACAAATCGCCAGGGGCGGACGGAATTTATCCGGCATTGCTACAGCAGGGTAACCAACTAATCCCACACTTAGCTCGTATTATGCGCGACAGCATGGCACTGGCATACATACCTACAGTGTGGAGGAGAGCGACAGTGGTTTTCATACCCAAAATAGGTAAAAAGGACTACTCGTTAGCTAAGTCCTTCAGGCCAATAAGTCTAACCTCCTTTGTGTTAAAGGCAATGGAGAAGATAATAGACCAACACATTAGAGCGAACATCCTGAACCACAGGCCTCTACATCACAGTCAGCATGCATATAGAGCAGGCAGATCTACAGACACAGCCCTCTATCAATTGTCAACTGAGATCCAGAGTGCGTTCGCCCATCAGGAAACAGTGATCTGCGCCTTCCTTGACATTGAAGGTGCCTTCGATAACACGTCTCACGACAGCGTTAGTCGAGCACTGCAGAACAGAGGGGTCCAAGCGCCCGTCCAGAGATGGATAGACGCTTTACTCCGAACAAGAACCGCCGAAACCTGGACAGGCAGCAGCATAATCCAGATTACCACTACGAGGGGGTGCCCCCAAGGCGGCGTTCTATCACCCCTTCTATGGAGTCTGGTAGTAGACGAGCTCCTGCAAACTCTAACTGACAATGGAATCCGATGCCAGGGTTATGCGGACGACATTGTCATAATTGCACGGGGCAAATTCGAGAATACCCTTTGTGACATCATACAAAGAGCATTGAACCTTACAAAGAGATGGTGTGCGAGTGTGGGGCTTAATATCAACCCCACTAAAACTGCAATAATCCCTTTTACCAGGAAAAGATCCCTTCCGGGACTCAGAACAATCACCCTACAGGGCATGCCAATAGACTTCGTGGCCGAAGTTAAATACTTGGGGGTAATTTTTGATAGCAAACTTCTGTGGAAGCAACAAGTCGCAAGCATGTCAAGTAGGGCTACTAGATCAATCATGGTGTGTAGAAGAATAGCGGGCAAACGCTGGGGTTGCAGCCCGCAAATCCTTAGATGGATGTACACTATGATAGTAAAACCCACTATCACCTATGGCTCGGTAGCATGGGCATCAAGAGTAGAACAATCAACAGTGAGACAAGCACTCACCAAAATCCAGCGCCTAGCGTGTGTATGTATCACAGGGGCGATGAGTACGTGTCCCACCGCAGCGCTGGAGGCTATTCTTGATCTTTCCCCGCTACACGCTGCGATAGAGCAGACGGCCAAGAGAACCCTCTTGAACATCGCTAAAGAGGGCTCTGGCAGAGGAAAAGTAATGTCGACCAATAACATGGAAAAACTAAGAGAAGCCATGCCGGTATCTCAATTACCAAGGGACGACATTATCAGGGAAATTGACTTTGAAAAACGGTTCAGAGTCGAACTAGGAGACAAGACAACCTGGAACCAATCCAGAGTAGAAAACATACACCGCTCCCATACGATAGTATGGTACACGGATGGCTCGAAAACTCCAGAGGGGATCGGAGCCGGAGTCTTTGGCCCAAGAGCAAAGATCTCTGCCCCGCTGGGAACCTACCCGAGCATCTTTCAAGCGGAAGTGTACGCCATACACCTCTGTGCAGAGCTAAATCTGCAGCGGGGTTATAACAATGAGCGCATCGCTATACTTAGCGACAGCCAGGCCTCACTAAGAGCAATCTCATCAGTCGAGCTAAAATCGGCACTTATCCGTGAGTGCGTAGATAAACTGAACGACCTAGGAGCCAGAAATAGCGTATTGCTAGCATGGGTTCCAGGTCACACTGGGGTTGAAGGGAATGAGCAGGCTGATAGCCTAGCGAGACATGCAGCAAGTATAAGGCCCATAGGGCCTGAACCAATGCTGCCAGTAGGCCCTCAAACGTTCAAGGACGTCTTGAGGAAAGATGAAGTAAAGTAACGAGAGAGACACTGGCGTAATGTACCGGGCTTACGGCAGTCCAAATTGCTCCTAGGGGGATACAATACCTCCCGCTACAGGGCAATCATAGGCCTCTCCAAACCTAACTTAAGAATTATCACTGGTATACTTACAGGTCATTGCAGACTCAACAGCCACCTCCACAAAATTGGCATAAGGGAGGACGACAACTGCCGGTTTTGTCACACGGCGACGGAGACTGCAGAACACATCCTCATGGCATGCGACGCCATCGCCAGAAAGAGAGCACAAGTCCTGGGATCACCATGGCCAGAGCACAAACAAATACAAGCCCTCAAGCCAACTGAGATAATCACCTTCTTAAGGGAAATTGGCTTGGATGAGGTGTTGTAAGCAAATGAGGGCACAATAGACCATCCGGTCGCAGTGCTATCCTCTAATCTAATCTAATCTAATTTCCCTACGACTGGAGAGTGTCGGAAGGTTTATAAGTTTCAAGCGATCTGTATAGGGTGGGAGGTTGTATGAGGAATCCCATGGCAGATTTCTTAACGCAAAAAGTAAGAATTGGTTTTTGAACCGATTCAATCCGATCGACGTGAACTTGGTACCGAGGGTTCCAAATAATTGAGCCATACTCTAATATCGGTCTTACTAGTGTTGTAAAAAGGGCTTTAGTTACATACGGGTCATTAAATTCTTTCGACCATCGCTTAACGAATGATAAAACGCCTCTAGATTTATTGACAGTTGCATCAATATGTACATAGATTGAAACTAAGTTTGCGATCCATCGTAATCCCCAAATCCACAAAAACGTATACTTGTTCAAGACTATGATTGTTAATTGTGTAGGAAGCTGGTTGTTTGTTTCTGCGCGAAAAACACATATATTTAAATTTTTTAATATTGAGTGGCATAAAGATTAAATCACACCAAGCACCCAGTCTATCAAGGTCAGATTGAAGTAATGATCTATTTTCGCTCAGAGTGTAGGACATAAAAATCTTGACATCATCAGCGTACATCAAAATTTGGAAAACTTAATAGTACTGGATATATCGTTAATGAACAGCAAAAACAGAATCGGGCCAAGATGGCTACCTTGAGGAACTCCTGAAGATACATCAATGACATTAGATAGCGCATTCTTAAAAATTACTCTTTGTGTCCTGTAAAGAAGATAAGAGGATATCCAGCGGGTGAGACTGGGTTGAAAGCCGAGTAGGACAAGTTTATGAATAAGTAGTGAGTGACTCACTTTGTCGAACGCTTTACTGAAATCTGTATATATAACATCTGTGTGCATATTTTCTCTAAACCCGTTCGACACATGTGTTGTAAATTCTAGTAGGTTAGTATTTGTTGATTTTCCCTTACAAAAGCCATGCTGACAATCTGCAATCAATGTGGAGATAGATTCCCACGACAGCCGGTTCTACGTACCGGAATGACTCGGGGTTTCCCCGACCAAGGGATGTTATTTCACTACCCCCCTGCCTAAACCGTCAGTTATCCTCCCCCCAATAATGTCATCCTCCGAGCAGCTCCTTGCAGCGGGACTGCTCAAGACTCTCCTGCTCCGGGCTGGTATTGAATCCAACCCCGGACCTAGAGAATGGATCTGCTGTGTATGCTGGAAGAAAATTTATGTGAAACGTTCACATTCTGTACAATGCTCTAATTGTAGCAGATGGTTGCATCTAACTAGTTGCTCCGGACTAAATCCCTCTACTCATAGACCCGCTAGTTTTTATAAAACTTTTGTGGCCCCTTGCTGTTCACGTCCTACGACGTCCCGTGGCCGTCGTCGATCAAGTATCGCTCCGCCACATATGTCTGACTCTGTCACCTCAGTCTCCACGACTAGCATTACAAATGCACCTCAGCAAGTAGACTTTCCTAGCGGTCGCTCACGCCCCCAGTCGTCGACATCTCACACATCAGCTCACAGCTCCTCTCTACGTAGCACTTCCCAAGTGGATTTGAGCAATGCTGAGCGTCCGCTATCTCCCGCCCCCTCAGTCAGCCCCTCTTCTTCCAGCATTAGCACGAGTATAAGTCACAACCATCAGCTCCTGGTCCCTTATACTACGTGCACTGTTTGTCGGTTAAGATTATACACGCCTTTGGCATCGGTCAAGTGCAATAACTGCCTTGGCCTGTGTCATCTGCTTATATGCTCTGGACTCGCAAACAGGAACTTATGGACTGATACGTACGTTGCGCCATGCTGTCGAGCTACGCAACCTTCAACGTCATCTGATTCGCCTCTACCTTCTGGTAACGCGATTCCTTCGACTTCAAGAATGCGTCGTAGTGCGCCACCCAGCCTACTACCACCTAGGCATGCGCATCAGTCCCTGACCCCCAGCATCAACTCTGCTCCCCCTTCGCACTTCGCAATCCTGCAATTTAATTGGCCGTTAACCGGCAAAATAGTTGAGATTACAAACCTCATGAAGCGACACAAAATCAAGATCGCTGCTATTCAGGAGACAAAGCTCGGTGGAAGGTCAACTCTTCAGACCTGCAACGGGTACAATGTACACCGTTGTGATCGTGCGAGAGGGCTTGGGGGTGGTCTTGCATTCATCACGCATCAAACTGTGCAGTATCGTCTATTTGAGCCTGACATCGACCCGAGGGATACCACCTTATAACGTCAAGGTATGGTTGTCCGGTCAGGCGATATCGACTTGGAAATCATAAACGTATATATACCTCCTGTCACCTGATGTCCCAGGGATTATCACCCCGACATTCGTGCGTTACTCAGGGGTGAGAACCGCGTTATCCTTGGTGACTTCAACGCACACCACGACCTGTGGCACTCCAGCCTGCAGGCCGATGGTAGGGGACAGGAGCTGGCTGACCAAATAGATGATTCGACGTTCTGCACGGTAAATGGGGATGCCCCCACTAGAGTGGCGGTAAACTGCTCTAGCTCGCCAGACATCACCATAGTCAGCGCTGGTCTAATAAACTGCGTTGACTGGCGACCGATGCTGACGCTTGCTTTAGACCACCTACCTATAGTGCTCTCTATCGATCGCCCCACCGACTTTGTCACCGCTGAGAAACGCACTTACACTAACTTCAATAAAGCCGACTGGGAGGGTTTTCTCAACACCACAGAGAGCGCCTTCGCTGCTCTTCCTACCCCGTCTGACGTACGAGAAGGGGAAAAGGCGTTTCGTTTGGCCCTAATTTCAACACATTCCGTTAGGTAGAATTAAGGAAGTGCGTCCATTCTTCCCCGCAGAGGCAGCGGCCCTGGCAAATGAACGCGACCATATTAGACGCCTTGACCCTACGGATCCTCAAATAAGGGATCTCAATGCGGAAATCAGACGCTTAGTAGACCAACACCAACGCGCTAAGTGGGAGGAGCACCTAAGGTCTTGCAACCTCTCGGCTGGAGTTGGCAAATTATGGTCGACGGTGAAATCTTTGTCCAACCCGACTAAACCTAACGACAAAATATCCATCGCCTTCGGTGATAAGGTTCAGTCGAAGCCAAAAAGATGCGCGAGCGCCTTCTGCCGACAATTTGTAATGCATCCTACGTTGAACAAAGATATTCGCCGAGCCACCAGGGAAGCGCACAAACACAAAAACAGCGATGCGCCCATTGCCATCTCCACAACAGAAGTTCATGAGGCTATTCGGAGATCCAAGAACACCAAATATATCGGCCCCGATGGCATTTCCATGCATCAGCATGGATTTCGCAAAAATCACAGCATCACCACCGCGCTGAGCGCCATAACCACTCAGATAGGGGACGGACTATACCAAAAGCGTCCAAACCACAGGACAGTGCTAGTTGCGCTTGACTTGGCCAGAGCTTTTGATACGGTCTATCATGCGCAACTAATGAAAGACCTTGAAGATTCGTCCCTTTCTCCCTGTCTTAAACGTTGGACTGCCAACTATTTGAGTGGTCGTCAATCGTCGGTTGAGTTCAGAGGCGCAAGATCAAAACCCAGAATAGTTAAACAAGGGGTGCCACAGGGTGGTGTCCTATCCCCGTTCCTGTTCAACTATTATATATCGAAACTTTCCCCCCCCACCAGAGGGTGTCTCGATCGTCTCTTACGCCGACGATTGTACGATTCTGGCAACAGGCCCCTCCGTAGAAGAACTCTGCTCTCGAATTAACTCATACCTCCCAGCCGTGTCCGAATTCTTCGCCGGGAGAAACCTGGCATTGTCACCGAATAAGTCCTCGGCCACCATATTTACGACGTGGACAACGCAAGTGAACATGGAATTAGACGTCTACGTTGATAGCGTCAAGCTACCAACTGTCTCACACCCCAAAATCTTAGGGGTGACGTTTGATAACATGTTCAAATACGGTGCTCATGTAACCGCAATTGCCAATAAAGTCCAAAGCCGTAACAAAATCCTCAAGTCCCTAGCTGGCAGCACTTGGGGTAAAGACAAAGAAACGTTACTAGCTACATATAAAGCAATTGGCCAGCCGGTACTGAGCTACGCGACACCTATATGGTCGCCGGGGCTAGCTGATACACACTGGACGAGGCTACAGGTCGGCCAAAACACCGCCCTTCGTACCGCCACTGGGTGTCTTCTTATGTCTCCTGAGCATCACTTACATAATGAAGCGAAAATGCTCGCCGTTAAAGAGCATAGCGAGATGTTGACCAGGCAATTCCTGTTCAACTGTTGCAAACCGCAGCATCCGAACGGACGCCTGATCAACGAGGATCCGCCCCCCAGGAGCATAAGGAGCTATCTACGCAAACACTACGATGAGATCCGGCACCTGATTTCCACGCCGTTTGATCCTAAGGTGCACCGGCAAGCCCTCACCCTCATCCACACAAATTCGGTAAATTCCTATGTTGGCTCTCTCCCGGTGAACGCCGTTCTTCAGGCAACAACACCACCCGTTGCCGAAGAGGAGCGCGAGCTGCCTAGGGAGACTAGGGTGATGCTGGCCCAACTCCGGTCTGGATATTGTAATAGGTTAAACTCTTACCTATCCAGACTGAACCCCGACTTGCCTAATGTTTGTCCGACATGCGGCTTGTCCCCCCATACTAGTAACCATCTGTTTGTCTGCTCATCCGAGCCTACTCTTCTAACACCCATATCCCTCTGGTCCTCCCCTGTTGAAGCCGCTAGGTTTCTAGGACTTCCGTTAGAAGAGTTCGATGACAATATTGGGTAAGGTGGATACTGACTACCTAGGCAGGGCAAAATAGTGTTACAACAACAACATAGAATCTGTAAGCTGATTTGTAACAATAGCTTCAAATAATTTTGGAATCGCTGAAAGCTTTGCTATGGGGCGATAGTTGTCGACAGATGATCTACTCCCACTTTTATAAAGTGGCGTAAGGAAAGAAAAGATTCTTTCCAAACTGATGGAAATACGCCACTTTTCAGAGACAAATTAAAGAGACCAGTAAGAGGCTTGTAAATGAAGTTAGCACAGTTTTTAAGAAAACATGCCGGAATCATGTCAGGACCACTTCTAAATGACACTTTTAAGGTTTTTAGATAGTATAAGACATTTTCAGGAGAAATTATTGGACTATTAATAGAGTTGTTTGTATCCAACAGGTATGGATACTCAATTAATTGGGAAAATTCTGTAGTAGAATAATTAGATTTAAAAAACTGAGCAAAGAAATTGATTATCACTGGATATACAGTCTTCGTATTTCATAGCAGACGGAAAACTCTTTACATTACGTTTTGAGTTTACGAAACCATAAAATGACTTTGGGTTGCAGATAATGTTGGTTTTTATTTTGCGAATATAAGCATTGTAACATTTATTGTTCAACTCAAAGTATTTCTGACGTAAATTCGAGTACTTTAGGTAATCTTTGTTTAAACCGGATTTCTTGTAAAGCTTGAATGAACGGTTCTTTTTATTTTTTAAGGTTTTCAATTCTTTGGTAAACCATGCTTGCGTTGGTTCATCGTAGAAAGATTTACGTCTAGGTACGTGTTTATCAAAGATCCTATAAATAGTGTTATTAAAGTGTGAAAGATTAAGTTCGATATCGCCACAATATTCAGGCCAGGTTAATTTAGACAACTCTTTATTTAATTTATGAAAGTTGGCTTTTGCAAAGTCAAAATCAAAAATACGGCTACAATTGTATCGTTGAGTATCACTACCCTCTGCGTTAGTTCTGGTTTCGTAAACGATCTCCAGAGAAGGATGGTAGACATCTTCCGGTAAAACCAGTGGATCACATCGACTTAAGCAGAACTTAGATAAATCATCGACGTAAACTAAGTCCAGGATCTTTCCGAAACTGTTAGGTATGACATTTATTTGATTAAGACAGAGGTCCGACATTTCATCCAAGAAGTCGTTGTATATAGATAATGGTCACATAGAATGATGCCATATCGAACAAAATTGGCCATATGGATTGAAACGAATGAAAGTTCATTTTGAGATTCCGTTAACTTCTTAATATTAGCCGGTTTCCAAATTGTGTTTTTTGTTTTTTTGGTGATACAGACTGTTTTCTCAATTATTCCTTTAGTTGTGGATTTTTTGAAGTCCGTTTAGTGGGAGAATATTACGACTTACACATATGATGGTTTTCTGGTTTCTTTCGTCAAATTCAACTCGGAAATATTGAAAACACATATCTTAACTGGCCCAATTAGCCTAAATATGCAAGGATTCCGGTTATATGTCGACTCTTTTACAAATAAAAATTTTTAGGAAGAAAATAGTTGATGTCTTTAGGAAAATTAGCGCAATTTCAAACTATTTCGTGAATATAAAATTGAAGAAGCTACAAACTGCGTTTTTACTTTTTGTATATTAAATATGATATATTTCTTAAAAAATATATATTGATAAATTGAAATAATTGTTTAGCTTTTTTTTCTAAAAAATTGGTTTTTTCACTCGAAGATAGATGTCATAAACAGAAAAATATTGAAATATTGGGTTATATGTCGACTCTTTTAAAAAAAACCGTCCATTAAAGACCAGTAATTATTAATAGGAGATGGCAAAAACGGTGAAAGTCCACCATCAGACCCACCACTCCTTTCATATTCCGTCAATATTTCAATAAACAAAATTAAATTTCATTGACATATACCAACAACATGGTTAGACTTATAATATATACTAGTATACCCGTGGTCGAAATTCGACCACCTTAAATTAGTTTAACTTATTAAATCCTCTGTTCGCATTTTTACCTAATGCCTAGAGGCATAAATATTGGAGACATTTTTATTGCTGAAAATAATTATTTATAGTTGAGTTATTGAGAGTCGCTTTCATAAAAGCTGGTTTACTCTAAAGACGGGTAATTTGACAACTAACCAAAAAAAATCCGTCCATTAAAGACCAGTAATCATTAATAGGAGATGGCAAAAACGGTGAAAGTCCACCATCAGACCCACCACTCCTTTCATATTCCGTCAATATTTCAATAAACAAAATTAAATTTCATTTACATATATCAACAACATGGTTAGACTTATAATATATACTAGTATATCCCGTGGTCGAAATTCGACCACCTTAAATTAGTTTAACTTATTAAATCCTCTGTTCGCATTTTTCTCCAGTACCTAATGCCTAGAGGCATAAATATTGGAGACATTTTTATTGCTGAAAATAATTATTTATAGTTGAGTTATTGAGAGTCGCTTTCATAAAAGCTGGTTTACTCTAAAGACGGGTAATTTGACAACTAACCAAAAAAAAAATCCGTCCATTAAAGACCAGTAATCATTAATAGGAGATGGCAAAAACGGTGAAAGTCCACCATCAGACCCACCACTCCTTTCATATTCCGTCAATATTTCAATAAACAAAATTGAATTTCATTGACATATACCAACAACATGGCTAGACTTATAATATATATAATGGTCACATAGAATGATGCCATATCGAACAAAATTGGCCATATGGATTGAAACGAATGAAAGTTCATTTTGAGATTCCGTTAACTTCTTAATATTAGCCGGTTTCCAAATTGTGTTTTTTTTTGGTGATACAGACTGTTTTCTCAATTTTTCCTTTAGTTGTGGATTTTTTGAAGTCCGTTTAGCGGGAGAATATTACAACTTACACATATGATGGTTTTCTGGTTTCTTTCGTCAAATTCAACTCGGAAATATTGAAAACACATATCTTAACTGGCCCAATTAGCCTAAATATGTAAGGATTCCGGTTATATGTCGACTCTTTTACAAATTAAAATTTTTAGGAAGAAAATAGTTGATGTCTTTAGGAAAATTAACGCAATTTCAAACTATTTCGTGAATATAAAATTGAAGAAGCTACAAACTGCGTTTTTACTTTTTGTATATTAAATATGATATATTTCTTAAAAAATATATATTGATAAATTGAAATAATTGTATAAAAACGAGGACACTTTGAGTTTTATATATGAACGATTTAATGACTTTTCACAGTAAAGGTTACATAGAACTGACTGAGAATATGCAATGTAATTGACATGTGATAATACATATACAATGAGAGAGAGTAGTACATGGTTGCACAAATAGTATGAATACAAATGACATTTATACGGATAGATATATTTGGGTAGTCGGAACTACTTCGCCGCGCCAACACCTCCCCTCGAAGGAGTGAGACTACTTGTGATGCCCAGTGCTGTTGAGCATTTGAGGTGCTTGATGCTGCTTAAACTTTTGGTTAGGACGTCTGCTGGCATTTCTTCGGTCGGCATATACTTGAGTACGATCTTTCCGTTTTTGTGACATTCTTTGATAAAGTGGTGGCGCACGTCGATGTGTTTCGTGCGCGAGCTATAGCCTAGACTCTGAACGAGTTTTTGTGCGCTTTGGCTATCGTTGAATAATGTTACGCTTTCACACGACATATCCAAACACTTAAATATGCTTTGGAGATACATCGCTTCTTTCGTCGCTTCTGTCATAGCCATGTATTCGGCTTCAGTGCTGGAGAGTGCCACTGTGCGTTGTTTGCGTGCCTCCCAGCTGATTGCTGCGCCCGCCAATATGAACGCATATCCACTGTATGATCGTCGATCTATTGAGTTGGAACCCCAATCCGCATCGACGACGCCATAGAGTTGCTCATTGGTTTGTTTGTATAGAAGGCCGCGATCTTTTGTGCCATTTAGGTACCTTAGAATACGTTTTGCGGCTTTCCAGTGGTCCTCGTTGTAATTTGTATTGAACTGACTCATGTAGTTTACAGAAAAAGCTATATCTGGTCTGGTTGTGACTGCCAGATACATGAGTGCGCCTATTAGGCTTTGGTATGGATATTTTGCCATGTCTTCTTCGTTTAGTTTGGTTGGTTTTTCGATTTTAAAGTTTGTTTCTAAAGGTGTGCTTGCTGGTTTACATTCGGTCATATTATAGCGAGCCAATATTGATTGTATGTAATCTCGTTGCGATAAAAGCACTTGGTGTGACTTAAGATTTTGCTGAAAGTCAATGCCAACGCAACGCTTTGCCAGACCAATGTCTTTCATCTGAAAACATTCACTTAATGCTTCTTTAGTGCTTTTAAGCCATGACTTGTCGTTAGATGCCAATAGCAAGTCATCTACATAAACGGTGATTAAAAGTATTTTATTATGATTTTGCTTTGTAAAGAGACATGGATCTTCTAGTGAGGCTGTCAGGCCGAGCTGAGCTAGTTTTTCTGTTAGGCGGTTGTACCACATCAGGCCTGACTGTCGTAATCCATATAGTGCCTTCTTTAGTAGGCATACGGGTTTATGCTTTTGTAGTGCTGTGAGCCATTTATTTGCTGTATCTTCAATTTGTTTACTGTGCTTACTTATGCGCTGATGGCCCACTGGCTCACCAAATTTTATTTTATTTAAGACTTCTGTTAACATTTCTGGGACTTCCATATATACCGTTTCGTTTAGCTTCCCATTAAGGTATGCGGTGACTACGTCCATTTGGTGGATTTCTAAATCCTTCTCCGCTGCCACTGCTGCGAGCAAGCGTATTGACGTATAACGCGCTACTGGCGAGTAGGTTTCATGAAAATCTTCCCCTTTTCGCTGCCCGAAGCCCTTGGGTACTAAACGTGCTTTTCTTATACCATCTTCTTTGGTTCGTAGCACTAAACGACTTCCAACTATTTTGCGGTCAGTGGGCTGTTCTACTATGTCCCATGTTTCATTTAAAATTAAAGCTAAATATTCATCTTCAATAGATCTTACCCATTCTACGGCATCATCACCATTTTTCAATTCAGACCAGGTCGCTGGAGATTCACCAATGCTAGCAAATGCCATTTCGCATGCTTCTACATTTTCGTGTTGTTTTACGTTTTCATTTTCAGTTTCAGTGTCGGTTTCACCGATTTCGATGTCTTTAAAGATTTGGTACAGCTTTTTTGGGCCTACCACGCGAACCTGTCTTAACTTTCTTTGGCCGACCCTTACCGCGCTTGACGCTTTTATCACTAACTTCCTCGTTACACGTATCGAAGTCACTTGCTGCTTCGTCGCCATCATAAGTGGGTATAGATTTTTCATTTTGTGGTAATTCTATTTCAATGTTAGTTTTTGGTTCAAATATTTCTTCATACTCTTCTTTGAAACCAGGTTCATCTAAAAATTTCACATCGCGACTAGTTAGCACGCTTCTTTTCTCTTTTGACCATAGACGGTATGCTTTTGATTCGGAGCAATAACCAATAAATACACACTGCTCGGAACGTGATTCGAATTTGTCTTTTGAATTTTTCTTATTCAATACATACGCTTTAGTGCCAAACACTTTCATGTGAGCAACTGTTGGAGTTTTACCAGTCCATGTTTTATGAGGGACTTCTCCAGTAGCTTTTGTAATGCATCTATTTCGAATGTAGCACGCAGTATTTACGGCTTCAGCCCAGAACGACGGTGGTACGCCGGCTTGCTTCATGAGGCACCTGGCCATCTCTACAAGCGTTCTGTTCTTGCGTTCAGCTACTCCGTTTTGCTCCGGAGTGTATGGAGCCGTCAGACGTCGCTTAATCCCATTTTGTTGCAAATATAAATCAAATTCACGGTTGCAATATTCACGACCATTGTCGGATTGCAGTGCCTTTAGTTTTCTGCCAGTGTATGTCTCGGCCGCGTTCTTAAATTTTTTAAACATGTCTAATACTTCGGATTTTTGTTTAATGAAATAGATTTCACACCAGCGCGATTTATCGTCTATAAACGTTACGAAATAATTTTTGCCTCCATTTGAGGTACGCCGCATAGGGCCACACACATCGGTGTGCACAATTTCTAATAAGTCTTTGGTGCGATTATCATTACACTTGGGAAAAGCTATACGTGTTTGTTTCTGGCTTACACACACTTCGCATGCCGGTAAATCGTCTTTAGGATTTATTTTCAACCCGTGTACATCACTGTTCTTTGCCATTTGTTTTAAGTCTCTTTCGTTCAAATGGCCCATACGACAGTGCCATAAATTTATATCGCTTTTAGCTTCGGACATAAATGAGTTGTTTACATTACTCTTCATAAAATATAAATTTCCACTTCGTTCCGCAGTAAACAATACGTTTTCATTTTGATCAATAACTATTGCATCATTTTTTCGGAAGTGCACTTCATAGTTTTTGTCTGTCATTTTAGACACCGAAAGTAAATTCGTACGCAGATCCGATACATAAAGCACATTTCTCAATGTTATATTCTTATCAAAACCATTCTCATTTACATTTACTTTCACATCACCTCTGCCAGTAATTTTTGTGCGGTTGTTGTTTGCTAAATTCAACACTTGGTTAAGCTCAGCCATCTCGACAAAATTGTTTTTGTCAGCGCTCATGTGAGAGGTGCACCCACTATCTAAGCACCAATTTTCATTTCCACTTGGACACAGAAAAACAGATTCATTTGCTCTTAAAGAGGAATTTTTCTCTTCACTTTTGTTTGCACTTTGTTTGTACTGACTCTTGGACCGACAGTCTTTGGCATAGTGGCCGCTCTTACCGCACTTGTAACAACAAAAATTACGTTTTATTTGCGTTCGCTTTCCATTGCTTTGCCGATCATTACTGTGTTTGTTTTTGTTATACATGTTTGGCTTATGTGCATCTCTTACATACAAAGCATCGCTGTCGCTTCGTTCGCCTTGTGCTTTTCGTGATTCCCACTCTTCTATAATTTTTACGCGCAGAACTTCTGGCTTTGGTAAATCGTCGCGAGTTTCGAGCGCGCAACGGAATGTCTCATATGAGTTTGGTAAACTATATAGCAACAAAATTGCGAGTAACTCATCACCAATTTCGACGCCGATTTCTTTTAATTTGCTGACAGCATCGAAGAATTCGTTTAGGTGGTTTCTTACTATGTCGCCTTCTTTCATACGCGAGAGTGCGACTCTCTTCAATAATGTCGCTTTACGAGCCGGACCTTTTGACTCGTATGTCGCTTGCAATTTTTGCCACATTTTTTGTGAATTTGTACACGTAGCAATTTGGTTTAATTCTGTAGAACTTATGGATAGCATTATATCAGCACAGGCCTTTTCATCGTTGATTTTCCATAAGGCAGCTGCTGGTGCTTCAGTCGGGCAAGTTTTCTCCCCATTTACGTAACCCCACAGGTCGTTTTTTATTAGAATCGCGCGCATTTGTAGTTTCCAAGTATCGTAGTTTTCCGCGTTTAGCGGCTCGATACGAACAACTCCCGCCATTTTGCAGTATTTGCCGAAAAATTCTTTATATTTTCTTTGCACAATTTTTTATATTGTTCGCGCTTCAAGTAAAGCGTTTAGCTTTCTTATTTAACGCCGCGGGATGTTTATTTTTGCTTTAAATGTAAAAGCACCGAAACTATTGCGATGGACCTGGGCCCATAACCTATAAAAACGAGGACACTTTGAGTTTTATATATGAACGATTTAATGACTTTTCACAGTAAAGGTTACATAGAACTGACTGAGAATATGCAATGTAATTGACATGTGATAATACATATACAATGAGAGAGAGTAGTACATGGTTGCACAAATAGTATGAATACAAATGACATTTATACGGATAGATATATTTGGGTAGTCGGAACTACTTCGCCGCGCCAACAAATTGTTTAGCTTTTTTTTTCAAAAAAATTGGTTTTTTCACTCGAAGATAGATGTCATAAACAGAAAAATATTGAAATATTTTGTTATATGTTAACTCTTTTACAAATAAAAATTTTTAGGAAGAAAATAGTTGATGTCTTTAGGAAAATTAACGCGATTTCTAATTATTTCGTAAGTATAAAATTGAAGAAGCTACAAACTGTGTTTTTACTTTTTGTATATTAAATATGATATATTTCTTAAAAAATATATATTGATAAATTGAAATAATTTTTTAGCTTTTTTTAAAAAAATTTGGTTTTTTCACTCGAAAATAGATGTCATAAACAGAAAAATATTGAAATATTGGGTTATATGTCGACTCTTTTACAAATAAAAATTTTTAGGAAGAAAATAGTTGATGTCTTTAGGAAAATTAACGCGATTTCTAATTATTTCGTAAATATAAAATTGAAGAAGCTACAAACTGACAATTAAAATTCATTACGAATTATTGTTTTCTCTGGTCTCGAGCTTGCAAAACTTACAAATATATATTACATACATACATACATAAAAGTAAGTTGTGTTAGTTACACCATCTATAACTCAGGAACGGCTGAACAGATTTGGCTGAAAATTGGTGGGGAGGTAGTTAACCAGGTAGAGAACCAGGAACGGTTCAAAACCGAGGTTCAACCATTAGTTATTAATACGTATTTTAAGTTTTGTAACCTTTTTTTTAGTGAAATAGCTGTTCTTTGAAAGAAAAAATTTTAATAAAATGAAAAAAAAGTATATTTTTTTGCCAACCTGTTTTAGTACCATATAAGCAAGGGTCGTGTTTTCTCTTAGTTGTTAATGGAAAGGTAATTATTTTTGTTGTTGATAGTACGAAAGTGGAACTAAAAACGTGTATACAAATTTTAATCAAAGGTGCAGTAATATTCAGGACATGAACCATGGAATGCAAATGAAGGCTAAGAGTCTATTTTTTTGCCACCACTGTACTCTCTGACTTCGCCGGGTACGTTATAAATTCGGGTAAACTTTTGATATTAATTCGTCGACGTAATACACAATATGCCCAATATTTGCATCTATTAGGCCCAATTTCACAGTGTCGAGTTAACTTGCATTCCACAGTTAACTATCGATTCACAATTTTATTTAAGCTTTTTTGATAAATATCTCTTGCTCAATATACAATAGATAACCTTATGAGCTCTAACGCGAGGTTAGCTACCCAATGTTGAGCAGTTAAACTCTAGTTAACTCAACTTGAAATTTGAAAAGCTAGAGTTAACTGTGGAACGTAAGTTAACTCGGCACTGTGAAATTGGGCCTTAATAACTCAATCGCAGCATAGTAGACCTGTTCATTTACAAAAGTTGTTTACTGAAATTGACGAATTTTTGTTTTTTATTTAAGAGATTACTTCCATTAATAAATTTTTTGTAAATGAGTAGACGTAGTGTCAGATTAAAAAAATAAAAAATTCTAAATATCTAGGGATATTTTCCCAGACATTGGGCAGTTGTATATCTTCTCCCACTTTTCTTTCTCCCTCTTCCCCCCATCAATAACTTTCATTTGCTACCCATATCGTATAAACACCTCCTGGGTTCAGCCCTGATCCAAATTTTGGTTAGTACCTCGAAAACGGGTTCACATATGGACCTGATATTCACTTCTCTTTGAAGCACTCATTAATACCTTTCATTTGATCCAATATTGCCACAATTCCTTCAAGGATAACCCCAGTCCAAATTTTTACCAATATCTCGAAAACCGGGAAAATTTTTAAATTTTTTTTAGCCTATGTCCGCCTCGTGCCCACACCCGGGTGAGCCGTTCTCAAGTTTTGCGCTAAGAAAAAAACAGCTTTCAAAATATATATTAGTATAGATTATGTATGGGTAACGCATACTGGGTTCACCCTCTACCCACATTTTGGTTGATATCTCAGCAACGGGCTCAAATATGCACGTAAAAGCCACTAATTCATAAAACCCTCATTAACACCTTTAATTTGATAACCATATCGTATGAACACCTCCTGGGGTCACCCCCGGTCCACATTTAGGTCGATATCTCGGAAAACGGGTCGCATAGGGTATTGAAAATCACTTCTTTTTTAAATACTCATCAACACCTTTTATTTGATACCCATATTGTAGAAAACCCGTCCGGGGTCACACCTGGACCATATTTTGGGATATACTTCGAAACTGGGGTCTCACATGGGACTTATAATTACACCATGTTAAAGCAGTCGTCAACACCTTTCATTTGAGACCCTAATTGTGGGAAGCCCGTCTAGGGCCACTCCTGGTCCATATTTTGGCAATACTTCGAAAACGGGGTCTCATATGGGACTAATAACCACACCATGTTAAATCACTCGTCAATACCTTTCATTTGACACTCATATTGTATGAACACGTTATAAGGTTACCCTGGTCGACATTTTGCGGGATATCTCCAAAACCTTCCCGGATTTTTATACTTTTTTTGGCCATAAACCATGTCGGGCTCACCCAAAAACTATGTCCAAAATTTCGTTTAATTCGGTCCAGCCGTTCTTGAGTTATAAACTAACAACGAAAATTGCCACTTTACTTTATATATGAAGGGCGAGAGTGCAAAAGGGCCTAACCCACACTTTTTTCGAAATTGAGTTTTTAATGGTTTTCAGTTGCCAAAACACGTCTTGTCACGTAGGCGTTGACCAAAAAATTCTAAAATTTTTTTTGAATTTTTTATGAATTTTCAAAGTTGGCCGAGGTCCTAACCAGCGGGGTAGCGAGAGTGCAAAAGGGCCTAAGCCCTCATTGCGCCTTATGGGGAAACCGTGTTTTTGTTCATATCGCTCAAGTTTAAACAAAAACCATAAGTCTGCGACGACATCTAGGGTGTTTAGCGTTAATGAGAAGCTTCAAGTAATTATCCTACGACAGTGTTTTTTGATTGTGTTTTCCTAGGTTATGTTGTGACAGTTCAAAGTGCGATCGGTATGTTGACGTTTATGTAAATCGTTTTGTATTGGCAATTTTTAATCAAAATTTCAAAAAACCGCAATCAAGGCGTTGTGGAGTAATCCCCGCTAATCATTTTCCTCTTTATTTCATTTCTCTAGATTGAAAACTAGCGGAGAAATGCCAAGACAACGAGACTCTCGTCGCGAATCGCGACGCCAGGGTCACGCTTATACGACAGCCAAGGGTCTAACAATCGTATTTTCAAACTCAAAGTAAATGTTTATTATTGGTTTCATAAATTTGATTCATAAAAAACAGGAAATGAACAATAGCTGACGCCGGCAAAGTGAAAGGCACCTTCGGGTTAGGCCCTTTTGCACTCTCGGCACCCCTTGGGTTAGGCCCATGAGAAATTCGAAGTCTCGTAATTCCGAAACTACTGCACCGAATCGCATGAAATTTGAACCCCTAAGAAACTCTATCAAGATATAAAAGTGATTTCACTTTCAGATCAATACATTGAAAATTCGAAAAATGCGAACGTTTTTCTCGCGCCTTGAAAAATTTTGAAATTGTGGGTTAGGCCCTTTTGCACTCTCACCCTTCATATAATAATTGGAGTTATGCATTTTTTTATGAGATACACTCTGGCAATTGATTGTATGGAAAAAATGTTAGCCTATTAATATATAGATAATGGTCACATAGAATGATGCCATATCGAACAAAATTGGCCATATGGATTGAAACGAATGAAAGTTCATTTTGAGATTCCGTTAACTTCTTAATATTAGCCAGTTTCCAAATTGTGTTTTTTTTTTTGGTGATACAGACTGTTTTCTCAATTTTTCCTTTAGTTGTGGATTTTTTGAAGTCCGTTTAGCGGGAGAATATTACAACTTACACATATGATGGTTTTCTGGTTTCTTTTGTCAAACTCAACTCGGAAATATTGAAAACACATATCTTAACTGGCCCAATTAGCGTAAATATGTGAGGATTCCGGTTATATGTCGACTCTTTTACAAATAAAAATTTTTAGGAAGAAAATAGTTGATGTCTTTAGGAAAATTAACGCGATTTCTAGTTATTTCGTAAATATAAAATTGAAGAAGCAACAAACTGTGTTTTTACTTTTTGTATATTAAATATGATATATTTCTTAAAAAATATATATTGATAAATTGAAATAATTTCTTAGCTTTTTTTAAAAAATTTGGTTTTTTCACTCGAAAATAGATGTCATAAACAGAAAAATATTGAAATATTGGGTTATAT
This sequence comes from Sphenella marginata, assembly GCA_951509765.1. NCBI lineage: Eukaryota > Metazoa > Arthropoda > Insecta > Diptera > Tephritidae > Sphenella > Sphenella marginata. The sequence continues at coordinate 43,062,885 of OX608080.1, forward strand.
GTCGACTCTTTTACAAATAAAAATTTTTAGGAAGAAAATAGTTGATGTCTTTAGGAAAATTAACGCGATTTCTAATTATTTCGTAAATATAAAATTGAAGAAGCAACAAACTGTGTTTTGTACTTTTTCCGTATTAAATATGATTTATTTCTTAAATAATATAAATTGATAAATTGGAATAATTTTTTATATTTTTTCAAAAAATTTGGGTTTTTCACTCCAAGATAGATGTCATAAACATAATAAACAGAAAAATATTGGATTACAAATATAATAAATTAAAAAAAAAAACAATCTAATAAAAAGTTTTCGTATATTTTAAGGCAAATTCAACTTAGTAAAAAAAAAAACAAAAACTTAACCTGCCCTGAACACGTCCTTGAACCTACGAACGCACGCATCATAGCCGGCACGCTCACCACCTGCGCCACTGCTGTATGTACAATAAAACAGTCAGATACTGTATTTAACAGCTTTGGGTTTTGGTGAAAACTTTGATGAATTATTACAAATTAATGAAGCATTTTTTGTTAAATATAATATGCCTATGCAAAGCTCCTGGCCCATGAAAACATATCAAAATATATAATAATTGGAGTTATGCATTGTTTTATGAGATACACTCTGGCAATTGATTGTATGGAAAAAATGTTAGCCTATTAATATATAGATAATGGTCACATAGAATGATGCCATATCGAACAAAATTGGCCATATGGATTGAAACGAATGAAAGTTCATTTTGAGATTCCGTTAACTTCTTAATATTAGCCGGTTTTCAAATTGTGTTTTTTTTTTTGGTGATACAGACTGTTTTCTCAATTTTTCCTTTAGTTGTGGATTTTTTGAAGTCCGTTTAGTGGGAGAATATTACAACTTACACATATGATGGTTTTCTGGTTTCTTTCGTCAAATTCAACTCGGAAATATTGAAAACACATATCTTAACTGGCCCAATTAGCGTAAATATGTAAGGATTCCGGTTAAATCTTGACTCTTTTACAAATTAAAATTTTTAGGAAGAAAATAGTTGATGTGTTTAGGAAAATTAACGCAATTTGAAACTATTTCGTGAATATAAAATTGAAGAAGCTACAAACTGCGTTTTTACTTTTTGTATATTAAATATGATATAAGTTAAGGCGGGTCTTTTCTCGCCCAGTAAAAAGTTAAAGTTGGAGACCGCCCCGCGGTCTCTTGAGCCTAGATCCAAAGAAATAAAAGACAAAATATCAGATTAGTACAATTTTTAATTACCGCTCTGGTCCGCGTATGCAAATAAAATGACAGAGTCACAAATGGTAAATTTCAACTTAGCTTCTAACTAAAGCTAAAAACTTATTCTAGCTGCTGACACAGCTCTTCCCATGGTTTGCCTTTTGATCAGTTGCATAAGTGCAACTTGCGTATGCAATCGATATTGCATATGCTGCAGATCGAATTACCCGAATTGGCTTGCGCGTGTTGTGGGAAGTGCGGTGTCAGCATATTCACACCGGTAGGTGTGCTGGCCGTCTTGTTAACTTATATTTCTTAAAAAATATATATTGATAAATTGAAATAATTGTTTAGCTTTTTTTCAAAAAAATTGGTTTTTTCACTTGAAGATTGATGTCATAAACAGAAAAATATTGAAATATTGGGTTATATGCCGACTCTTTTACAAATAAAAATTTTTAGGAAGAAAATAGTTGATGTCTTTAGGAAAATTAACGCGATTTCTAATTATTCCGTGAATATAAAATTGAAGAAGCAACAAACTGTGTTTTTACTTTTTGTATATTAAATATGATATATATCTTAAAAAATATATATTGATAAATTGAAATAATTTCTTAGCTTTTTTTAAAAAATTTGGTTTTTTCACTCGAAAATAGATGTCATAAACAGAAAAATATTGAAATATTGGGTTATATGTCGACTCTTTTACAAATAAAAATTTTTAGGAAGAAAATAGTTGATGTCTTTAGGAAAATTAACGCGATTTCTAATTATTTCGTGAATATAAAATTGAAGAAGCAACAAACTGTGTTTTTACTTTTTGTATATTAAATATGATATATATCTTAAAAAATATATATTGATAAATTGAAATAATTTCTTAGCTTTTTTTAAAAAATTTGGTTTTTTCACTCGAAAATAGATGTCATAAACAGAAAAATATTGAAATATTGGGTTATATGTCGACTCTTTTACAAATAAAAAATTTTATGAAGAAAACAGTTGATGTCTTTAGGAAAATTAACGCGATTTCTAATTATTTCGTAAGTATAAAATTGAAGAATCTACAAACTGTGTTTTTACTTTTTGTATATTAAATATGATATCTGTGGTCATAAGCAATAACAGCCTAAGTTGACTTAAGAAATTAGACAAGTTGAAATTTTTACTGGCGATTTTGAATAGGAACATCGAGACATTTTTCAATACTTTGATTGGTCTTTTATTATTTTGTTTATACACAATTAAATCCAATATGTTTGCCTAAGTTATAAAGCAGTTTTGTTACAAAAAATCGCCAGAAGAAATTCCAATTGGTCTAATTTCTTAAGTCGAGTTAAGTTGTTATCGCTTATGACCACAGATATATATCTCAAAAAATATATATTGATAAATTGAAATAATTTTTTTTAACTTTTTTTAAAAAAATTTGGTTTTTTCACTCGAAAATAGATGTCATAAACAGAAAAATATTGAAATATTGGGTTATATGTCGACTCTTTTACAAATAAAAATTTTTAGGAAGAAAATAGTTGATGTCTTTAAGAAAATTAACGCGATTTCTAATTATTTCGTAAGTATAAAATTGAAGAAGCTACAAACTGTGTTTTTACTTTTTCCATATTAAATATGATATATTTCTTAAAAAATATAAATTGATAAATTGAAATAATTGTTTAGTTTTTTTTTCTAAAAAATTGGTTTTTTCACTCGAAGATAGATGTCATAAACAGAAAAATATTGAAATATTGGGTTATACGTCGACACTTTTACAAATAAAAATTTTTAGGAAGAAAATAGTTGATGTCTTTAGGAAAATTAACGCGATTTCTAATTATTTCGTAAATATAAAATTGAAGAAGCAACAAACTGTGTTTTTACTTTTTGTATATTAAATATGATATATTTCTTAAAAAATATATATTGATAAATTGAAATAATTGTTTAGCTTTTGTTTTCTAAAAAATTGGTTTTTTCACTCGAAGATAGATGTCATAAACAGAAAAATATTGAAATATTGGGTTATATGTCGACTCTTTTACAAATAAAAATTTTTAGGAAGAAAATAGTTGATGTCTTTAGGAAAATTAACGCGATTTCTAATTATTTCGTAAATATAAAATTGAAGAAGCGACAAACTGTGTTTTTACTTTTTGTATATTAAATATGATATATTTCTTAAAAAATATATATTGATAAATTGAAATAATTGTTTAGCTTTTTTTTTCTAAAAAATTGGTTTTTTCACTCGAAGATAGATGTCGTAAACAGAAAAATATTGAAATATTGGGTTATATGTCGACTCTTTTACAAATAAAAATTTTAAGGAAGAAAATAGTTGATGTCTTTAGGAAAATTAACGCGATTTCTAATTATTTCGTAAGTATAAAATTGAAGAGCTACAAACTGTGTTGTTACTTTTTCCATATTAAATATGATATATTTCTTAAAAAATATAAATTGATAAATTGGAATAATTTTTTATATTTTTTCAAAAAATTTGGGTTTTTCACTCCAAGATAGATGTCATAAACATAATAAACAGAAAAATGTTGGATTACAAATATAATAAATTTAAAAAAAAATATATAATAAAAAGTTTTCGTATATTTGAAGGCAAGTTCAATTTAGTAAAAAAAAAAAAAACTTAACCTGCCCTGAAAACGTCCTTGAATCTACGAACGCACGCATCATAGCCGGCACGCTCACCACCTGCGCCACTGCTGTATGTACAACAAAACAGTCAGATACTGTACTTAACAGCTTTGGGTTTTGGTGAAAACTTTGATGAATTATTACAAATTAATGAATCATTTTTTGTTATATATAATATGCCTATGCAAAGCTCCTGACCAATGAAAACATATCAAAATATATAATAATTGGAGTTATGCATTTTTTTATGCATTTTTTACAAATAAAAATTTTTAGGAAGAAAATAGTTGATGTCTTTAGGAAAATTAAAGCGATTTCTAATTATTTCTTAAGTATAAAATTGAAGAATCTACAAACTGTGTTTTTACTTTTTGTATATTAAATATGATATATATCTTAAAAAATATATATTGATAAATTGAAATAATTTTTTAGCTTTTTTTAAAAAAATTTGGTTTTTTCACTCGAAAATGCATGTCATAAACAGAAAAATATTGAAATATTGGGTTATAGGAAGAAAATAGTTGATGTCTTTAGGAAAATTAAAGCGATTTCTAATTATTTCTTAAGTATAAAATTGAAGAATCTACAAACTGTGTTTTTACTTTTTGTATATTAAATATGATATATTTCTTAAAAAATATAAATTGATAAATTGGAATAATTTTTTATATTTTTTCAAAAAATTTGGTTTTTTCACTCCAAGATAGATGTCATAAACATAATAAACAGAAAAATATTGGATTACAAATATAATAAATTAAAAAAAAACAATATAATAAAAAGTTTTCGTATATTTTAAGGCAAATTCAATTTAGTAAAAAAAAAAACAAAAACTTAACCTGCCCTGAACACATCCTTGAACCTACGAACGCACTGCTGTATGTACAATAAAACAGTCAGATACTGTACTTAACAGCTTTGGGTTTTGGTGAAAACTTTGACGAATTATTACAAATTAATGAAGCATTTTTTGTTAAATATAATATGCCTATGCAAAGCTCCTGGCCCATGAAAACATATCAAAATATATAGTAATTGGAGTTATGCATTTTTTTATGAGACACACTCTGGCAATTGATTGTATGGAAAAAATGTTAGCCTATTAATATATAGATAATGGTCACATAGAATGATGCCATATCGAACAAAATTGGCCATATGGATTGAAACGAATGAAAGTTCATTTAGAGATTCCGTTAACTTCTTAATATTAGCCGGTTTTCAAATTGTGTTTTTTTTTTGGTGATACAGACTGTTTTCTCAATTTTTCCTTTAGTTGTGGATTTTTTGAAGTCCGTTTAGCGGGAGAATATTACAACTTACACATATGATGGTTTTCTGGTTTCTTTCGTCAAATTCAACTCGGAAATATTGAAAACACATATCTTAACTGGCCCAATTAGCGTAAATATGTAAGGATTCCGGTTATATGTCGACTCTTTTACAAATTAAAATTTTTAGGAAGAAAATAGTTGATGTGGTTAGGAAAATTAACGCAATTTGAAACTATTTCGTGAATATAAAATTGAAGAAGCTACAAACTGCGTTTTTACTTTTTGTATATTAAATATGATATAAGTTAAGGCGGGTCTTTTCTCGCCCAGTAAAAAGTTAAAGTTGGAGACCGCCCCGCGGTCTCTTGAGCCTAGATCCAAAGAAATAAAAGACAAAATATCAGATTAGTACAATTTTTAATTACCGCTCTTTAGTTGTGGATTTTTTGAAGTCCGTTTAGCGGGAGAATATTACAACTTACACATATGATGGTTTTCTGGTTTCTTTCGTCAAATTCAACTCGGAAATATTGAAAACACATATCTTAACTTGCCCAATTAGCGTAAATATGTAAGGATTCCGGTTAAATCTTGACTCTTTTACAAATTAAAATTTTTAGGAAGAAAATAGTTGAAGTGGTTAGGAAAATTAACGCAATTTGAAACTATTTCGTGAATATAAAATTGAAGAAGCTACAAACTGCGTTTTTACTTTTTGTATATTAAATATGATATAAGTTAAGGCGGGTCTTTTCTCGCCCAGTAAAAAGTTAAAGTTGGAGACCGCCCCGCGGTCTCTTGAGCCTAGATCCAAAGAAATAAAAGACAAAATATCAGATTAGTACAATTTTTAATTACCGCTCTGGTCCGCGTATGCAAATAAAATGACAGAGTCACAAATGGTAAATTTCAACTTAGCTTCTAACTAAAGCTAAAAACTTATTCTAGCTGCTGACACAGCTCTTCCCATGGTTTGCCTTTTGATCAGTTGCATAAGTGCAACTTGCGTATGCAATCGATATTGCATATGCTGCAGATCGAATTACCCGAATTGGCTTGCGCGTGTTGTGGGAAGTGCGGTGTCAGCATATTCACACCGGTAGGTGTGCTGGCCGTCTTGTTAACTTATATTTCTTAAAAAATATATATTGATAAATTGAAATAATTGTTTAGCTTTTTTTCAAAAAAATTGGTTTTTTCACTTGAAGATTGATGTCATAAACAGAAAAATATTGAAATATTGGGTTATATGCCGACTCTTTTACAAATAAAAATTTTTAGGAAGAAAATAGTTGATGTCTTTAGGAAAATTAACGCGATTTCTAATTATTCCGTGAATATAAAATTGAAGAAGCAACAAACTGTGTTTTTACTTTTTGTATATTAAATATGATATATATCTTAAAAAATATATATTGATAAATTGAAATAATTTCTTAGCTTTTTTTAAAAAATTTGGTTTTTTCACTCGAAAATAGATGTCATAAACAGAAAAATATTGAAATATTGGGTTATATGTCGACTCTTTTACAAATAAAAATTTTTAGGAAGAAAATAGTTGATGTCTTTAGGAAAATTAACGCGATTTCTAATTATTTCGTGAATATAAAATTGAAGAAGCAACAAACTGTGTTTTTACTTTTTGTATATTAAATATGATATATATCTTAAAAAATATATATTGATAAATTGAAATAATTTCTTAGCTTTTTTTAAAAAATTTGGTTTTTTCACTCGAAAATAGATGTCATAAACAGAAAAATATTGAAATATTGGGTTATATGTCGACTCTTTTACAAATAAAAATTTTTAGGAAGAAAATAGTTGATGTCTTTAGGAAAATTAACGCGATTTCTAATTATTTCGTAAATATAAAATTGAAGAAGCAACAAACTGTGTTTTTACTTTTTGTATATTAAATTTGATATATTTCTTAAAAAATATATATTGATAAATTGAAATAATTGTTTAGCTTTTTTTAAAAAATTTGGTTTTTTCACTCGAAAATAGATGTCATAAACAGAAAAATATTGAAATATTGGGTTATATGTCGACTCTTTTACAAATAAAAATTTTTAGGAAGAAAATAGTTGATGTCTTTAGGAAAATTAACGCGATTTCTAATTATTTCGTGAATATAAAATTGAAGAAGCAACAAACTGTGTTTTTACTTTTTGTATATTAAATATGATATATATCTTAAAAAATATATATTGATAAATTGAAATAATTTCTTAGCTTTTTTTAAAAAATTTGGTTTTTTCACTCGAAAATAGATGTCATAAACAGAAAAATATTGAAATATTGGGTTATATGTCGACTCTTTTACAAATAAAAATTTTTATGAAGAAAACAGTTGATGTCTTTAGGAAAATTAACGCGATTTCTAATTATTTCGTAAGTATAAAATTGAAGAATCTACAAACTGTGTTTTTACTTTTTGTATATTAAATATGATATCTGTGGTCATAAGCAATAACAGCCTAAGTTGACTTAAGAAATTAGACAAGTTGAAATTTTTACTGGCGATTTTGAATAGGAACATCGAGACATTTTTCAATACTTTGATTGGTCTTTTATTATTTTGTTTATACACAATTAAATCCAATATGTTTGCCTAAGTTATAAAGCAGTTTTGTTACAAAAAATCGCCAGAAGAAATTCCAATTGGTCTAATTTCTTAAGTCGAGTTAAGTTGTTATCGCTTATGACCACAGATATATATCTCAAAAAATATATATTGATAAATTGAAATAATTTTTTTTAACTTTTTTAAAAAAAATTTGGTTTTTTCACTCGAAAATAGATGTCATAAACAGAAAAATATTGAAATATTGGGTTATATGTCGACTCTTTTACAAATAAAAATTTTTAGGAAGAAAATAGTTGATGTCTTTAAGAAAATTAACGCGATTTCTAATTATTTCGTAAGTATAAAATTGAAGAAGCTACAAACTGTGTTTTTACTTTTTCCATATTAAATATGATATATTTCTTAAAAAATATAAATTGATAAATTGAAATAATTGTTTAGTTTTTTTTTCTAAAAAATTGGTTTTTTCACTCGAAGATAGATGTCATAAACAGAAAAATATTGAAATATTGGGTTATACGTCGACACTTTTACAAATACAAATTTTTAGGAAGAAAATAGTTGATGTCTTTAGGAAAATTAACGCGATTTCTAATTATTTCGTAAATATAAAATTGAAGAAGCAACAAACTGTGTTTTTACTTTTTGTATATTAAATATGATATATTTCTTAAAAAATATATATTGATAAATTGAAATAATTGTTTAGCTTTTGTTTTCTAAAAAATTGGTTTTTTCACTCGAAGATAGATGTCATAAACAGAAAAATATTGAAATATTGGGTTATATGTCGACTCTTTTACAAATAAAAATTTTTAGGAAGAAAATAGTTGATGTCTTTAGGAAAATTAAAGCGATTTCTAATTATTTCGTAAATATAAAATTGAAGAAGCGACAAACTGTGTTTTTACTTTTTGTATATTAAATATGATATATTTCTTAAAAAATATATATTGATAAATTGAAATAATTGTTTAGCTTTTTTTTTCTAAAAAATTGGTTTTTTCACTCGAAGATAGATGTCGTAAACAGAAAAATATTGAAATATTGGGTTATATGTCGACTCTTTTACAAATAAAAATTTTAAGGAAGAAAATAGTTGATGTCTTTAGGAAAATTAAAGCGATTTCTAATTATTTCGTAAGTATAAAATTGAAGAAGCTACAAACTGTGTTGTTACTTTTTCCATATTAAATATGATATATTTCTTAAAAAATATAAATTGATAAATTGGAATAATTTTTTATATTTTTTCAAAAACTTTGGGTTTTTCACTCCAAGATAGATGTCATAAACATAATAAACAGAAAAATGTTGGATTACAAATATAATAAATTTAAAAAAAAATATATAATAAAAAGTTTTCGTATATTTTAAGGCAAGTTCAATTTAGTAAAAAAAAAAAAACTTAACCTGCCCTGAAAACGTCCTTGAATCTACGAACGCACGCATCATAGCCGGCACGCTCACCACCTGCGCCACTGCTGTATGTACAACAAAACAGTCAGATACTGTACTTAACAGCTTTGGGTTTTGGTGAAAACTTTGATGAATTATTACAAATTAATGAATCATTTTTTGTTATATATAATATGCCTATGCAAAGCTCCTGACCAATGAAAACATATCAAAATATATAATAATTGGAGTTATGCATTTTTTTATGCATTTTTTACAAATAAAAATTTTTAGGAAGAAAATAGTTGATGTCTTTAGGAAAATTAAAGCGATTTCTAATTATTTCTTAAGTATAAAATTGAAGAATCTACAAACTGTGTTTTTACTTTTTGTATATTAAATATGATATATATCTTAAAAAATATATATTGATAAATTGAAATAATTTTTTAGCTTTTTTTAAAAAAATTTGGTTTTTTCACTCGAAAATGCATGTCATAAACAGAAAAATATTGAAATATTGGGTTATAGGAAGAAAATAGTTGATGTCTTTAGGATAATTAACGCGATTTCTAATTATTTCGTAAATATAAAATTGAAGAAGCTACAAACTGTGTTTTTACTTTTTCCATATTAAATATGATATATTTCTTAAAAAATATAAATTGATAAATTGGAATAATTTTTTATATTTTTTCAAAAAATTTGGTTTTTTCACTCCAAGATAGATGTCATAAACATAATAAACAGAAAAATATTGGATTACAAATATAATAAATTAAAAAAAAACAATATAATAAAAAGTTTTCGTATATTTTAAGGCAAATTCAATTTAGTAAAAAAAAAAACAAAAACTTAACCTGCCCTGAACACATCCTTGAACCTACGAACGCACTGCTGTATGTACAATAAAACAGTCAGATACTGTACTTAACAGCTTTGGGTTTTGGTGAAAACTTTGACGAATTATTACAAATTAATGAAGCATTTTTTGTTAAATATAATATGCCTATGCAAAGCTCCTGGCCCATGAAAACATATCAAAATATATAATAATTGGAGTTATGCATTTTTTTATGAGACACACTCTGGCAATTGATTGTATGGAAAAAATGTTAGCCTATTAATATATAGATAATGGTCACATAGAATGATGCCATATCGAACAAAATTGGCCATATGGATTGAAACGAATGAAAGTTCATTTTGAGATTCCGTTAACTTCTTAATATTAGCCGGTTTTCAAATTGTGTTTTTTTTTTTGGTGATACAAACTGTTTTCTCAATTTTTCCTTTAGTTGTGGATTTTTTGAAGTCCGTTTAGCGGGAGAATATTACAACTTACACATATGATGGTTTTCTGGTTTCTTTCGTCAAATTCAACTCGGAAATATTGAAAACACATATCTTAACTGGCCCAATTAGCGTAAATATGTAAGGATTCCGGTTATATGTCGACTCTTTTACAAATTAAAATTTTTAGGAAGAAAATAGTTGATGTGTTTAGGAAAATTAACGCAATTTGAAACTATTTCGTGAATATAAAATTGAAGAAGCTACAAACTGCGTTTTTACTTTTTGTATATTAAATATGATATAAGTTAAGGCGGGTCTTTTCTCGCCCAGTAAAAAGTTAAAGTTGGAGACCGCCCCGCGGTCTCTTGAGCCTAGATCCAAAGAAATAAAAGACAAAATATCAGATTAGTACAATTTTTAATTACCGCTCTGGTCCGCGTATGCAAATAAAATGACAGAGTCACAAATGGTAAATTTCAACTTAGCTTCTAACTAAAGCTAAAAACTTATTCTAGCTGCTGACACAGCGCTTCCCATGGTTTGCCTTTTGATCAGTTGCATAAGTGCAACTTGCGTATGCAATCGATATTGCATATGCTGCAGATCGAATTACCCGAATTGGCTTGCGCGTGTTGTGGGAAGTGCGGTGTCAGCATATTCACACCGGTAGGTGTGCTGGCCGTCTTGTTAACTTATATTTCTTAAAAAATATATATTGATAAATTGAAATAATTGTTTAGCTTTTTTTTCAAAAAAATTGGTTTTTTCACTTGAAGATAGATGTCATAAACAGAAAAATATTGAAATATTGGGTTATATGTCGACTCTTTTACAAATAAAAATTTTTAGGAAGAAAATAGTTGATGTCTTTAGGAAAATTAACGCGATTTCTAATTATTTCGTAAATATAAAATTGAAGAAGCAACAAACTGTGTTTTTACTTTTTGTATATTAAATTTGATATATTTCTTAAAAAATATATATTGATAAATTGAAATAATTGTTTAGCTTTTTTTAAAAAATTTTATTTTTTCACTCGAAAATAGATGTCATAAACAGAAAAATATTGAAATATTGGGTTATATGTCGACTCTTTTACAAATAAAAATTTTTAGGAAGAAAATAGTTGATGTCTTTAGGAAAATTAACGCGATTTCTAATTATTTCGTGAATATAAAATTGAAGAAGCAACAAACTGTGTTTTTACTTTTTGTATATTAAATATGATATATATCTTAAAAAATATATATTGATAAATTGAAATAATTTCTTAGCTTTTTTTAAAAAATTTGGTTTTTTCACTCGAAAATAGATGTCATAAACAGAAAAATATTGAAATATTGGGTTATATGTCGACTCTTTTACAAATAAAAATTTTTATGAAGAAAACAGTTGATGTCTTTAGGAAAATTAACGCGATTTCTAATTATTTCGTAAGTATAAAATTGAAGAATCTACAAACTGTGTTTTTACTTTTTGTATATTAAATATGATATCTGTGGTCATAAGCAATAACAGCCTAAGTTGACTTAAGAAATTAGACAAGTTGAAATTTTTACTGGCGATTTTGAATAGGAACATCGAGACATTTTTCAATACTTTGATTGGTCTTTTATTATTTTGTTTATACACAATTAAATCCAATATGTTTGCCTAAGTTATAAAGCAGTTTTGTTACAAAAAATCGCCAGAAGAAATTCCAATTGGTCTAATTTCTTAAGTCGAGTTAAGTTGTTATCGCTTATGACCACAGATATATATCTCAAAAAATATATATTGATAAATTGAAATAATTTTTTTTAACTTTTTTAAAAAAAATTTGGTTTTTTCACTCGCAAATAGATGTCATAAACAGAAAAATATTGAAATATTGGGTTATATGTCGACTCTTTTACAAATAAAAATTTTTAGGAAGAAAATAGTTGATGTCTTTAAGAAAATTAACGCGATTTCTAATTATTTCGTAAGTATAAAATTGAAGAAGCTACAAACTGTGTTTTTACTTTTTCCATATTAAATATGATATATTTCTTAAAAAATATAAATTGATAAATTGAAATAATTGTTTAGTTTTTTTTTCTAAAAAATTGGTTTTTTCACTCGAAGATAGATGTCATAAACAGAAAAATATTGAAATATTGGGTTATACGTCGACACTTTTACAAATACAAATTTTTAGGAAGAAAATAGTTGATGTCTTTAGGAAAATTAACGCGATTTCTAATTATTTCGTAAATATAAAATTGAAGAAGCAACAAACTGTGTTTTTACTTTTTGTATATTAAATATGATATATTTCTTAAAAAATATATATTGATAAATTGAAATAATTGTTTAGCTTTTGTTTTCTAAAAAATTGGTTTTTTCACTCGAAGATAGATGTCATAAACAGAAAAATATTGAAATATTGGGTTATATGTCGACTCTTTTACAAATAAAAATTTTTAGGAAGAAAATAGTTGATGTCTTTAGGAAAATTAACGCGATTTCTAATTATTTCGTAAATATAAAATTGAAGAAGCGACAAACTGTGTTTTTACTTTTTGTATATTAAATATGATATATTTCTTAAAAAATATATATTGATAAATTGAAATAATTGTTTAGCTTTTTTTTTCTAAAAAATTGGTTTTTTCACTCGAAGATAGATGTCGTAAACAGAAAAATATTGAAATATTGGGTTATATGTCGACTCTTTTACAAATAAAAATTTTAAGGAAGAAAATAGTTGATGTCTTTAGGAAAATTAACGCGATTTCTAATTATTTCGTAAGTATAAAATTGAAGAAGCTACAAACTGTGTTGTTACTTTTTCCATATTAAATATGATATATTTCTTAAAAAATATAAATTGATAAATTGGAATAATTTTTTATATTTTTTCAAAAAATTTGGGTTTTTCACTCCAAGATAGATGTCATAAACATAATAAACAGAAAAATGTTGGATTACAAATATAATAAATTTAAAAAAAAATATATAATAAAAAGTTTTCGTATATTTTAAGGCAAGTTCAATTTAGTAAAAAAAAAAAAAACTTAACCTGCCCTGAAAACGTCCTTGAATCTACGAACGCACGCATCATAGCCGGCACGCTCACCACCTGCGCCACTGCTGTATGTACAACAAAACAGTCAGATACTGTACTTAACAGCTTTGGGTTTTGGTGAAAACTTTGATGAATTATTACAAATTAATGAATCATTTTTTGTTATATATAATATGCCTATGCAAAGCTCCTGACCAATGAAAACATATCAAAATATATAATAATTGGAGTTATGCATTTTTTTATGCATTTTTTACAAATAAAAATTTTTAGGAAGAAAATAGTTGATGTCTTTAGGAAAATTAAAGCGATTTCTAATTATTTCTTAAGTATAAAATTGAAGAATCTACAAACTGTGTTTTTACTTTTTGTATATTAAATATGATATATATCTTAAAAAATATATATTGATAAATTGAAATAATTTTTTAGCTTTTTTTAAAAAAATTTGGTTTTTTCACTCGAAAATGCATGTCATAAACAGAAAAATATTGAAATATTGGGTTATAGGAAGAAAATAGTTGATGTCTTTAGGATAATTAACGCGATTTCTAATTATTTCGTAAATATAAAATTGAAGAAGCTACAAACTGTGTTTTTACTTTTTCCATATTAAATATGATATATTTCTTAAAAAATATAAATTGATAAATTGGAATAATTTTTTATATTTTTTCAAAAAATTTGGTTTTTTCACTCCAAGATAGATGTCATAAACATAATAAACAGAAAAATATTGGATTACAAATATAATAAATTAAAAAAAAACAATATAATAAAAAGTTTTCGTATATTTTAAGGCAAATTCAATTTAGTAAAAAAAAAAACAAAAACTTAACCTGCCCTGAACACATCCTTGAACCTACGAACGCACTGCTGTATGTACAATAAAACAGTCAGATACTGTACTTAACAGCTTTGGGTTTTGGTGAAAACTTTGACGAATTATTACAAATTAATGAAGCATTTTTTGTTAAATATAATATGCCTATGCAAAGCTCCTGGCCCATGAAAACATATCAAAATATATAGTAATTGGAGTTATGCATTTTTTTATGAGACACACTCTGGCAATTGATTGTATGGAAAAAATGTTAGCCTATTAATATATAGATAATGGTCACATAGAATGATGCCATATCGAACAAAATTGGCCATATGGATTGAAACGAATGAAAGTTCATTTAGAGATTCCGTTAACTTCTTAATATTAGCCGGTTTTCAAATTGTGTTTTTTTTTTGGTGATACAGACTGTTTTCTCAATTTTTCCTTTAGTTGTGGATTTTTTGAAGTCCGTTTAGCGGGAGAATATTACAACTTACACATATGATGGTTTTCTGGTTTCTTTCGTCAAATTCAACTCGGAAATATTGAAAACACATATCTTAACTGGCCCAATTAGCGTAAATATGTAAGGATTCCGGTTATATGTCGACTCTTTTACAAATTAAAATTTTTAGGAAGAAAATAGTTGATGTGTTTAGGAAAATTAACGCAATTTGAAACTATTTCGTGAATATAAAATTGAAGAAGCTACAAACTGCGTTTTTACTTTTTGTATATTAAATATGATATAAGTTAAGGCGGGTCTTTTCTCGCCCAGTAAAAAGTTAAAGTTGGAGACCGCCCCGCGGTCTCTTGAGCCTAGATCCAAAGAAATAAAAGACAAAATATCAGATTAGTACAATTTTTAATTACCGCTCTGGTCCGCGTATGCAAATAAAATGACAGAGTCACAAATGGTAAATTTCAACTTAGCTTCTAACTAAAGCTAAAAACTTATTCTAGCTGCTGACACAGCGCTTCCCATGGTTTGCCTTTTGATCAGTTGCATAAGTGCAACTTGCGTATGCAATCGATATTGCATATGCTGCAGATCGAATTACCCGAATTGGCTTGCGCGTGTTGTGGGAAGTGCGGTGTCAGCATATTCACACCGGTAGGTGTGCTGGCCGTCTTGTTAACTTATATTTCTTAAAAAATATATATTGATAAATTGAAATAATTGTTTAGCTTTTTTTTCAAAAAAATTGGTTTTTTCACTTGAAGATAGATGTCATAAACAGAAAAATATTGAAATATTGGGTTATATGTCGACTCTTTTACAAATAAAAATTTTTAGGAAGAAAATAGTTGATGTCTTTAGGAAAATTAACGCGATTTCTAATTATTTCGTAAATATAAAATTGAAGAAGCAACAAACTGTGTTTTTACTTTTTGTATATTAAATTTGATATATTTCTTAAAAAATATATATTGATAAATTGAAATAATTGTTTAGCTTTTTTTTCTAAAAAATTGGTTTTTTCACTCGAGATAGATGTCATAAACAGAAAAATATTGAAATATTGGGTTATATGTCGACTCTTTTACAAATAAAAATTTTTATTAAGAAAATAGTTGATGTCTTTAGGAAAATTAACGCGATTTCTAATTATTTCGTAAATATAAAATTGAAGAAGCAACAAACTGTGTTTTTACTTTTTGTATATTAAATATGATATATATCTTAAAAAATATATATTGATAAATTGAAATAATTTCTTAGCTTTTTTTAAAAAATTTGGTTTTTTCACTCGAAAATAGATGTCATAAACAGAAAAATATTGAAATATTGGGTTATATGTCGACTCTTTTACAAATAAAAATTTTTAGGAAGAAAATAGTTGATGTCTTTAGGAAAATTAACGCGATTTCTAATTATTTCGTAAGTATAAAATTGAAGAAGCTACAAACTGTGTTTTTACTTTTTCCATATTAAATATGATATATTTCTTAAAAAATATAAATTGATAAATTGAAATAATTGTTTAGCTTTTTTTTTCTAAAAAATGGGTTTTTTCACTCGAAGATAGATGTCATAAACAGAAAAATATTGAAATATTGGGTTATATGTCGACTCTTTTACAAATAAAAATTTTTAGGAAGAAAATAGTTGATGTCTTTAGGAAAATTAACGCGATTTCTAATTATTTCGTAAGCATAAAATTGAAGAAGCTACAAACTGTGTTTTTACTTTTTCCATATTAAATACTATATATTTCTTAAAAAATATAAATTGATAAATTGGAATAATTTTTTATATTTTTTCAAAAAATTTGGGTTTTTCACTCTAAGATAGATGTCATAAACATAATAAACAGAAAAATATTGGATTACAAATATAATAAATTAAAAAAAAAAATATAATAAAAAGTTTTCGTATATTTTAAGGCAAATTCAATTTAGTAAAGAGAAAAAAAAACTTAACCTGCCCTGAACACGTCCTTGAACCTACGAACGCACGCATCATAGCCGGCACGCTCACCACCTGCGCCACTGCTGTATGTACAACAAAACAGTCAGATACTGTACTTAACAGCTTTGGGTTTTGGTGAAAACTTTGATGAATTATTACAAATTAATGAAGCATTTTTTGTTAAATATAATATGCCTATGCAAAGCTCCTGGCCCATGAAAACATATCAAAATATATAATAATTGGAGTTATGCATTTTTTTATGAGATACACTCTGGCAATTAATTGTATGGAAAAAATGTTAGCCTATTAATATATAGATAATGGTCACATAGAATGATGCCATATCGAACAAAATTGGCCATATGGATTGAAACGAATAAAAGTTCATTTTGAGATTCCGTTAACTTCTTAATATTAGCCGGTTTCCAAATTGTGTTTTTTTTTTTTGTGATACAGACTGTTTTCTCAATTTTTCCTTTAGTTGATGGTGGATTTTTTGAAGTCTGTTTAGCGGGAGAATATTACAACTTACACATATGATGGTTTTCTGGTTTCTTTCGTCAAATTCAACTCGGAAATATTGAAAACACATATCTTAACTGGCCAAATTAGCGTAAATATGTAAGGATTCCGGTTATATGTCGACTCTTTTACAAATAAACATTTTTAGGAAGAAAATAGTTGATGTCTTTAGGAAAATTAACGCGATTTCTAATTATTTCGTAAGTATAAAATTGAAGAAGCTACAAACTGCGTTTTTAATTTTTGTATATTAAATATGATATATTTCTTAAAAAATATATATTGATAAATTGAAATAATTGTTTAGCTTTTTTTTCAAAAAAATTGGTTTTTTCACTCGAGGACAGATGTCATAAACAGAAAAATATTGAAATATTGGGTTATATGTCGACTCTTTTACAAACAAACATTTTTAGGAAGAAAATAGTTGATGTCTTTAGGAAAATTAACGCGATTTCTAATTATTTCGAAAGTATAAAATTGAAGAAGCTACAAACTGTGTTTTTACTTTTTGTATATTAAATATGATATATTTCTTAAAAAATATATATTGATAAATTGAAATAATTTTTCAGCTTTTTTTAAAAAAATTTTGTTTTTTCACTCGAAAATAGATGTCATAAACAGAAAAATATTGAAATATTGGGTTATATGTCGACTCTTTTACAAATAAAAATTTTTAGGAAGAAAATAGTTGATGTCTTTAGGAAAATTAACGCGATTTCTAATTATTTCGTAAGTATAAAATTTTACTTTTTGTATATTAAATATGATATATTTCTTAAAAAATTTATATTGATAAATTGAAATAATTTTTTAGCTTTTTTTTTTTAAAAATTTGGTTTTTTCACTCGAAAATGGATGTCATAAACAGAAAAATATTGAAATATTGGGTTATATGTCGACTCTTTTACAAATAAAAGTTTTTAGGAAGAAAATAGTTGATGTCTTTAGGAAAATTAACGCGATTTCTAATTATTTCGTAAATATAAAATTGAAGAAGCTACAAACCGTGCTTTTACTTTTATATATTAAATATGATATATTTCTTAAAAAATATATATTGATAAATTGAAATAATTGTTTAGCTTTTTTTTTCAAAAAAATTGGTTTTTTCACTCGAAGATAGATGTCATAAACAGAAAAATATTGAAATATTGGGTTATATGTCGACTCTTTTACAAATAAAAATTTTTAGGAAGAAAATAGTTGATGTCTTTAGGAAAATTAACGCGATTTCTAATTATTTCGTAAGTATAAAATTGAAGAAGCTACAAACTGTGTTTTTACTTTTTGTATATTAAATATGATATATTTCTTAAAAAATATATATTGATAAATTGAAATAATTTTTTAGCTTTTTTTAAAAAAATTTGGTTTTTTCACTCGAAAATAGATGTCATAAACAGAAAAATATTGAAATATTGGGTTATATGTCGACTCTTTTACAAATAAAAATTTTTAGGAAGAAAATAGTTGATGTCTTTAGGAAAATTAACGCGATTTCTAATTATTTCGTAAATATAAAATTGAAGAAGCTACAAACTGTGTTTTTACTTTTTCCTTATTAAATATGATATATTTCTTAAAAAATATAAATTGATAAATTGAAATAATTGTTTGGCTTTTTTTTTCTAAAAAATTGGTTTTTTCACTCGAAGATAGATGTCATAAACAGAAAAATATTGAAATATTGGGTTATATGTCGACTCTTTTACAAATAAAAATTTTTAGGAAGAAAATAGTTGATGTCTTTAGAAAAATTAACGCGATTTCTAATTATTTCGTAAGCATAAAATTGAAGAAGCTACAAACTGTGTTTTTACTTTTTCCATATTAAATACTATATATTTCTTAAAAAATATAAATTGATAAATTGGAATAATTTTTTATATTTTTTCAAAAAATTTGGGGTTTTCACTCCAAGATAGATGTCATAAACATAATAAACAGAAAAATATTGGATTACAAATATAATATATTTAAAAAAAAAAAATATAATAAAAAGTTTTCGTATATTTTAAGGCAAATTCAATTTAGTAAAAAAAAAAAAAACTTAACCTGCCCTGAACACGTCCTTGAACCTACGAACGCACGCATCATAGCCGGCACGCTCACCACCTGCGCCACTGCTGTATGTACAACAAAACAGTCAGATACTGTACTTAACAGCTTTGGGTTTTGGTGAAAACTTTGATGAATTATTACAAACTAGCAGACCCGGCAGACGTTGTTCTGCCTGACCAGTGACTTCCCTAGAAATACATTTTCAAATATTTTTCTTTAACTTTTAACATTCCATTTATTGCAGTGCTTTAGGATATACAATGTTTCTGGCTTTAATGTCTTTGGTATAAACAAATAAATTTTTTGGATGTCCAACTCAAAAAACGGATCTTTTGAACTCAATGGGTATGACAAAAACCATTATGCGCTGCTAAGCAGATGTATAGTTAGTACTTATTTAATTATATCCTATATCTACCTATAATACTCTGGATATGTATGAACGGCAATAACAAACAAAAAAATTACGTGCTTTGATTAAGATTTAAGAGCGTTAAAATGTCACTAAAGCAAATACATTCAGGGATATAACGAATTGAAATATTACTTAGCTTGTGGTCCTGGAACTGCCCACTTTTCCAAAGAATTTACAAATGTAGCCTATGTATGTCGTACCCAACGAAGATTTTAACGTATTGGAAAAGTTTAAAACAGATCAACCATAAACTTTGGACATTATTGAAGTACAAACAAAGCACTGAATACAAAAAATGTGGGCGTGGCACGGCCCACATTTCCCAAATTATATAATTCTTGACCAAGGGACACACATATCCAAAAACCATTAGTTTAGACCAAAAATATTCAAAGTTATAATGATTTAAATTTTATATAGCCTGGGGGCGTGGCACAACAATCTTCTGAACCAATCTGGAAATTTAGAGAAGATCGACCATAAACTTTGATTTTATTGAAGTACAAACAAAACACAAAAAATGTGGGCGTGGGACCGCCCACTTTTCCCAAATTATATCTATCTTGACTAAAGAACACACATATCCAAAAATCTTTAATTTAGACATAATATGTTCAGAGTTATGAAGAATTTAAATTTTATATAGCCTTGGGGCGTGGCACCGCCTACTTTTCCAAAAATTGATATAGCCTAAATCGTACACAACAATTTTCTTAACCAATCTTGAAAGTTTAAAAGAGATCGACCATAAACTTTGGACATTATTGAAGTACAAACAAAACACAAAAAATGTGGGCGTGGCACCGCCCACTTTTCCAAAATTACATAAATCTTGACCAAAGGACACACATATCCAGAAATCATTAATTTAGACCAAATATGTTCAGAGCTATGAAGAATTTAAATTTTATATAGCCTGGGGGCGTGGCACCGCCTACTTTTCCAAAAATTGATATAGCCTAAATCGTACACAACAATTTTCTTAACCAATCTTGAAAGTTTAAAAGAGATCGACGATAAACTTTGGACATTATTGAAGTACAAACAAAACACAAAAAATGTGGGCGTGGCACCGCCCACTTTTCCAAAATTACATAAATCTTGACTAAAGGACACACATATCCAGAAATCATTAATTTAGACCAAATATGTTCAGAGCTATGAAGAATTTAAATTTTATATAGCCGGGGGGCGTGGCACCGCCTACTTTTCCAAAAATTGATATAGCCTAAATCGTACACAACAATCTTCTGAACCAATCTTGAAAGTTTAAAAGAGATCGACCATAAACTTTGGACATTATTGAAGTACAAACAAAACACAAAAAATGTGGGCGTGGCACCGCCCACTTTTCCAAAATTACATAAATCTTGACCAAAGGACACACATATCCAAAAATCATTAATTTAGACCAAATATGTTCAGAGTTATGAAGAGTTGTAGTTTTATATAGCCTGGGGGCGTGGCACCGCCCACTTTTCCAAAAATTAATATAGCCTATGCTTTAACCCATGATCCCAAGAATATACTGTGAAAATTTCATAAAAATCGGTTGAGTACTTTGGACGCCCATAAAGGACACACAGACACACAGACACACAGACACACAGACACGCAGACACACAGACACACAGACACACAGACACACATTCATTTTTATTTATAAGATTAATGAAGCATTTTTTGTTAAATATAATATGCCTATGCAAAGATCCTGGCCCATGAAAACATATCAAAATATATAATAATTGGAGTTATGCATTTTTTTATGAGATACACTCTGGCAATTGATTGTATTGAAAAAATGTTAGCCTATTAATATATAGAAGTAAAGGACTGAAGGTCCTTGAACACTAAAAAAATTAAAGGGCCAACTTGCCCTGCAATGAGAACACAAGAAAAGTAAAGTTTACAGCAATTTATTGAAAGTAAATACAACAAGCGGGTTAGTAGTCCACGATGCAACTGCCTCTTCGATGCGCGCTGCTTCCTTTTATGGACTTGAGGCGCGCAGTACTGGTACGCTGGCTTAGGCCCTAGCTTCCCACGGTTGACATGCACTGAGGGCATGTGTAAGTATTTCACAATCGTGTGAAACATAATTTGCTGACGCTACTGTCTGGCTCTGTTGGGTAACCATTAGTACGTGGTACTAATCATGAACTTCGTTTCCCACAGGTTACGTGGTGAAATATTATTGGCCTTGAATTGGGGTGTTGGGTTGCAAAACGGTATGACTGCAATTATGCTGATGCAGCGGCACGTGTATGGGTAGAGTGTGGGAATGGAATATGTTGGGTGCCGCAGCGTGTTAACTCCTCATTCCTTAAATGTCTGCGTCCCGCAGATTAGATGGCGAAGGGGGGTTCTCGATCCTTCGACTAAGTCGGTTCTCCATTTTTATTTCGGGTAAGTGAATCCTTGCTGTGAGTTTTCTCCAGATGAACCAAACTAGTATCATAAGTAGTAGTAGTCCTGATCCCTCGGATAGCATGAACCAATTCGTCTCAGACTTAAGGAGTTTCAATACCTTCAAGTTGTCTATTGCCATTCCGTGTACCAGATCGAGGTTTACAGCCATGGTGTGGTTCGTAACGCTAGTTAGGATTGGTGGGAGCACCTGAACTCCTGAGGTGGTAATGCTTGTATACGTCTGGTTGTTGATTACTACCGTCTCATTGTCTACCTGGAGAATATAGGAACCGTTAAGATTATCGCTGGTTTTACCTGAACTTATGGTGCCAACGAAATTGTCCAGGAAAATTGTATCCTCTTTGATTACTTCGATGGAGGATGCGTTGCTTGTTAAGTAAGGGCAACTTGTTTCTCCGCCTTTGAGGAGGCGCGCCAAACAACCGGCCTCCGGTACCAAGTCCAAGGATTTCTTTTCGCACACCACTGCAGAGGATAGGTGCCAACAATCTCCCTTTATGCCATACGTCTCCCGTTTGCTTATAAGGATAGTTTTGTAGGCCAATTCTATCCGATGACCCTTCCGAATATTAGCTCGTGTGATGAGATGATTGAATCTTTCTTCCGTGACTTTAGGCAGAGATAAAACGTGCAGCAATAGCGTGTTGTTAGTGTAGATCGAGGGTTTACTATACTCGATGGCTTCGATGGCATTGCTGTATGGAAGGATGTCGATCTCGCCAACAAGCTGGTTAACTTCTTCCTTGCTTAAAAGGTTGCTGTTGACGATGCCAGCCTTGGCCATTTGGCAGGCGAGTATCAGCTCGTTTACGTCTTCTTTCAGAATGGTTATTTTGTTTTGGACATCCTGTTCGAGCCTTTCCCTGATTCTCCGCTCAGCGACGTCATTTGTGATAGTCACAATGGTGTTTAACTTCCGCAGTAATTCGTTAGTTTTTTGGAAAATTGCATTGTTTACCTTGTATTGTCTGTTATTATTTTGATTAAGGGAGTTCTCGTTGCTGAGGACCTTATCCCAGTCAGTGGCATCTGGTGAACCGGCTACCCACTTCCAGGCAGACCCTATCCAATTAATGGATCGCTTCGATCTCGCAGGTTTGTGCCCTCTTAGCTCGTTTAAGTGCATGTGAATTCTGTTTAGTTGGAACAGTAGTACCTCTGTTGTTGTTGTTGTTTCATTGAGGTTGATTAATGAACGCTCCAGTTGAGGCGTTGCCAAGTCATAGCGCTCCAGCAGCCGGATTCCAGTCATCGCTATCGCCTAATTGCTAAAATTCGCCAAAATGCCAAAGCAAATGAACTCTCAAAAAATTAGGAGATTTCGCTAATTTGCGATTCTGAAACGCAAGTCGCCTAGCTGAAATGTAGTACGGTTATCTTTTCGCTTGATGGCGCTGGGATAGCACCGTCATCTGTCAATTTAGTTGTGATTCCTTACATGCCACAAATCACCAAAAATAGCCCGAAATAGACAAATGCTACCAGATGTAAACCCCATACTTTGGGCGCCGAGAACACTGAAAAATGTAATAACAAACAATTTCGGAAATATATAAGTTTTTAAACAAAAAGTTCCTTTATGGACTACAAAAAATTTTTTTGTGAAAATAAAACACCTTAATGTTTGGTGACATAAAACATATATATTTTATTTTACACAACCGTATGCATTTCGGGCAGACTTGCTGTCCATCATCAGCGACGCGCTACTATAAATTAGACTACAAACAAAGGTTCGTCTATTTGACAAAATAATATTGTCTATATAGTGTATGAATTTCGGAAATGTTTCTTAGCATCTCCAAGCCACGAGTGTCCTAAAAGTTATATATATAAGAGGTGAAAAAGCTTCTTTGATACTCCTTTCCACATTTTTGGGACGTGGTTTAGCAGTTGTTTCCTAAAGGGGACAATTACCAATTTCTATTTTTCTTATAAATGGCATATGAGCATTTCCGTAGGATGGTCAACCAGAGCAAAAATTTTAAATGTTAATAAAAATAAATTCTTGTTTAACCCTGTTATACAAAATTACCCAAATTTTTATAAATATAAAGCATTGGAAGTTGATTTAAATTTTGTTTATGAAAAATTTGGCTTGAAACATGAAAAATTTTTTTTTTCATTTCCAGCCAGTTTTAAAGGCCTGTTTCTTTTCAATTTTTTCACATGTTCGACTTATACTAGCGACCCTTTTTTGCAACAAAATACTCCCATGAATATCAGTTAAGACCATCAAAATGAAAGAAGAGTGAACGACGATGTCTTAACTGTAAATTTTTATTGAAAATTTTACCTCTGCCTGGATCGTACGTTCGCGACCAAAAAAATACATTTTTATTACCACTTCTCAAGGAGTGTAAGGAAATGTATAGAACTACATTTCTAAAGCCGGTTGAGTGCACTTAGTTGAAAACCAAAACTACTTCTCTTGAAGGGTTTACCAAACCTTTTTTTTTAATTCTCAAAGTTGCGTACGTTCGCGACCGTTTTGCATTTTGATATATTTTTTCCTACCAAAAACTGAAGCAAGAAAAAATAGGTTGTTAATATACTTTTTTTGCATGGTTAATAATGGATCATAGGGTTTTGAATAATTTTAATGAAGTTATTCATAATTTTTAAAGTGAGTATACTTTATGTTATGCAAGCCACTTTCGAGTCTTTCGGTGTGAGCCGCGGGATTTCAGTAGAGTCTAATAATTTATGCTATCTTCTTTCTTTATAAATACAACATATAAGATTTAAACTTGTGAATTAAGTGTTCCAATTCATATAATTTGTAAAACATTATGCCGAAAATAGGAAAAGAAAGTGTATGGAAAAATCGTACGTTCGCGACCCGTACGTTCGCGACCGGTATTTAAGCGTATATATAAAAATGTACTGAAGATATTTTAAAGCGAAATAAACGAAAAGAAAGTCACTTTATGCCACTTCAATATGTTATCAACTATTTTGAAAAAATTCATTCCATTTCGCTGAATTTTGAATTTTTCCAGTTGCACAAAAAAGTCACTTCCATTATGCGTACGTTCGCGACCACATGTTTATTGCCCCCACAGTCTAAACTAAAAATCGAACAAACCTGCCTCTTGCACCTAAAATTGACCTTTCAAAATGCTATCAAAGTAGCAAAAAAAAAAACAAAAACCTATGTTTACTTTGTTTTTTGGCCCATAAACGCGTACGAACGTACTGTTCGCGACCGTGGAAACACCCATATATTTTATGTCAATGAGTGTTTTTTTGACATAAAAAAACTTATTCTAACATTTTATCATATATTTTGTATTTTAGCAACAGATTTTTTTGGTTGCCAAAATAAGCATGCTTTAGGAGAAAAATAGAGATTTTACGAGATGGCTGAAATTCCAGAATCGCAAACTTAGCTAAATTAGTCGCCAAAAACAGCTGATGACGTTATCTGGTTCATTCGTGTTCATCGCTTAAATGTGCCAAAAAAATGAATCAAAATGAACCAAAAATGGAGATTTTAGGAGATTGTCATTCACTGGAATCGCAAAAGTCGCCAAAAGGTGCCAAAATGTATTAAGAGATTTTTGGCGATCGAGATTAAGCTTTAGCGATGACGGGAATCCGGCTGCAGGTCTATTATGTGAATGAGCTTGAAGTGTCCATCGATGATCCAACCGTACCCATCTCGTATTGAAGCCAATGGTGAGTCTATTCTAAATATCTCATAAGAGTGCGCGGTTGCGCAGAGGCAGATGCTATGAATTATAGTAATGTTAGTAAAAAATGTATCATCTTAGTGTCTATTTTGCTAAGCTAATCTATGAAATTGCAAACAGTCATTCATTCATACAATAAATTTTTTAAGGATATTCTAGGAACTTATCCTAATTCGAGTTGCATAGTGGGAGGTGAATTAGTAAAAGATGGTGAAGTCTATTATGTTAAAAAGGTTTTTCTATTTCCATTAGTTGGGAACCCAGTAGTGAAGTAGTTGGTTATATTAGTTGCAAGTTTTTCATTCGACTAGTGTTATTAGTTATGGAAAAATTTAAAGTTGTTAATTTGTTAGTAAATTTCATGCAAAAGAAAATTATTATTATTTTTCCTTTTTCCCCTTTTTTTATTTTTTTTTTTTTTGAGATAGAGAATCTCCATTCCCCCTTTTTATTATAATTTTTTTATATTTTTTTTTCTCTTTTTGTTTTTTGCATTTTTATTTTTTATTTTGGCGCTTCTTTTTACGCATTTTGGCCTCCTTTTTCGCAGCTTATGTTTGCATTTATTTTGCAATTTATATTTTGTGACGCATATTTTTTCATTTGCATTGGAATATGGGTGTTAACTTGATTATGGAAGGTCCGCGTTGATCCCTTTTAGTCGTAAGCGTTAACAATTGCAAACGACCTACTCGTGGCACGGATGGCTTTACGCAAGTACGCAGAAGATCATTTTGGGGGAGTTGAACCCCTCCGAATCAGTTATCCCACACCAGTGAGGAAAAAGGAATTGAACCACTATAACTTCAACGGCTACAGGCGCGTTAGCGCTCGCATCCGGACCTCCGGACTCTAATGATCTTAAGCTTCTCATTAACCCTTTGACCAATGTTATCTTATACGTTCTTCACATCCACCTTGTGGAATTTTTTTCCACTTTCTGTGGTGATGATTACATTTCTGTTCTCGGCAACGGCTTCTTTTTTATAAAGAGCCTTTTGTTTACCTTTTATTTGTTTGTTGGCGATGAATAATTCATCACCACTATTAAAGTTCCGAGGGGGCGAGCGAGTTCTATTCTTTCTCGCATTTCTACTCTCCTGTTCGTGGAGTAGAAGAGCCTTGATGTTTTCGTGCGTTTAATCCCTAAAGTCTCTCAGGCCTTGATAGTTTATCCTAGCTGTTCTATTGAAGAATACATCCACCGGTTTTCTTTTTGTTATGGAGTGGATTGTATTGTTGTATCTATCAACAACAATCGCTACCCTCTCCTTGGGAGTCATTCTGGGAAAATCATTGGACAAGCATCGATAAATTTCTATCAGGGTTCAATGTAGCCTTTCTACCTGGCCATTGGCCTCGCTCCGTTGTGTAGGCGTAATTGAGAACGAGTGGTGTTAGGAATCCCCTCTCGTTGTCCATGACCAAGGTTTTTGGCACGGAAAAATAATGTAAAACATCGGTAAGTTTTTTTCTAATATAAACGGACGACTTATTTTTGATAGGGAACAGTTTGGCAAATTTCGAAAATTTGTCTATACAACTAAGGAACTTCTGTCTTTCTATTTCAAAAATGTCCATGTGGATGATCTCACATGGGTGACTGGGAATCGAAGAAAATAGTTGATGTCTTTAGGAAAATTAACGCGATTTCTAATTATTTCTTAAGTATAAAATTGAAGAAGCTACAAACTGCGTTTTTAATTTTTGTATATTAAATATGATATATTTCTTAAAAAATATATATTGATAAATTGAAATAATTGTTTAGCTTTTTTTTCAAAAAAATTGGTTTTTTCACTCGAAGACAGATGTCATAAACAGAAAAATATTGAAATATTGGGTTATATGTCGACTCTTTTACAAACAAACATTTTTAGGAAGAAAATAGTTGATGTCTTTAGGAAAATTAACGCGATTTCTAATTATTTCGAAAGTATAAAATTGAAGAAGCTACAAACTGTGTTTTTACTTTTTGTATATTAAATATGATATATTTCTTAAAAAATATATATTGATAAATTGAAATAATTTTTTAGCTTTTTTTAAAAAAATTTGTAAGTTTTTGCAAGCTCGAGACCAAATAAACAATAATTCGTAATGAATTTAATTGTCAGTTTTTTGGGAAAAAATTGATAATTGGAGAAAAATTACAAAGGAAAAATCAACAGCGATGGATAGGATTACATGTTTCAGAGTTTCCAGGCTCATCATCAGATCCCTTTTCGGACACGGATTCGAACTCGTGTCTGCACCAAAGCCGCTGTTAGAAAATTCCAACACTAAGCAATGATGCCCTGTGACGTCACAATGCACTTATCTCCACTTCAATTAATTCCCTTTTGTTTGTTTGTTCTTGCCAACTGTATACACAAAATTTCTTAAGACATGCAGCCTATATGTTATGATGTGTGTTGGTCTTGTTGGTTGTACATATTTTACATATGTACGTAAACCCGTGCTATGGTTTCAATGTATTTTGTTGTTGGATTTTTGCGGTCTATTTTGTTTACATATTTGTAAGTTTTTGCAAGCTCGAGACCAAATAAACAATAATTCGTAATGAATTTAATTGTCAGTTTTTTGGGAAAAATTGATAATTGGAGAAAAATTACAAAGGAAAAATCAACAGCGATGGATAGGATTACATGTTTCAGAGTTTCCAGGCTCATCATCAGATCCCTTTTCGGACACGGATTCGAACTCGTGTCTGCACCAAAGCCGCTGTTAGAAAATTCCAACACTAAGCAATGATGCCCTGTGACGTCACAATGCACTTATCTCCACTTCAATTAATTCCCTTTTGTTTGTTTGTTCTTGCCAACTGTATACACAAAATTTCTTAAGACATGCAGCCTATATGTTATGATGTGTGTTGGTCTTGTTGGTTGTACATATTTTACATATGTACGTAAACCCGTGCTATGGTTTCAATGTATTTTGTTGTTGGATTTTTGCGGTCTATTTTGTTTACATATTTGTAAGTTTTTGCAAGCTCGAGACCAAATAAACAATAATTCGTAATGAATTTAATTGTCAGTTTTTTGGGAAAAATTGATAATTGGAGAAAAATTACAAAGGAAAAATCAACAGCGATGGATAGGATTACATGTTTCAGAGTTTCCAGGCTCATCATCAGATCCCTTTTCGGACACGGATTCGAACTCGTGTCTGCACCAAAGCCGCTGTTAGAAAATTCCAACACTAAGCAATGATGCCCTGTGACGTCACAATGCACTTATCTCCACTTCAATTAATTCCCTTTTGTTTGTTTGTTCTTGCCAACTGTAT